>JAQZBX010000392.1:0-53530 GCA_029593785.1 Cabassous unicinctus | reverse complement strand
CCCCATACAGCGTGGGGGCCTGTCCACGGAGAGAGCAGGCACATGGGTGCTCCCTTGTGTTATTTCCCTGCAGCTTCCCACAGTCTCCAGTACAGGACTCGGCTCTACGGCTACAGTGCTCTGGGCCTGGGGCTCTGTCTACCCATATAGGACAGGAATGAGTAAGTGTCAGGACTGCTTCTCAGTTACAGTTCTCTTTTAACCTCTGCCCGATACTGAGTCGGCACCCCATTGCTTAACTATCCTCCTGGAGGGAGAAGGTGTTTCTCCAGTGAAAACTCCCTGCCCATAATTCCAGTGGCCTGGACCTTGATCCTCTCCCTCATCTGCTCTTTGGGCCCAGACTCTCCTCTCACAGGGGTCCCCTTGACCTTGATCTCTTGGTAAGACCACTTATCCGAAAGGCTGAATGTGTGTTCATTAGCTCCTCAGATAGCCCTCATCACAGCTTCTTTCTTATCTGGGTTTGTGATTCTGTTTTCCATCTGTTGGTCCCTCGCTGGCCCTGTGAGTTTGAGGCCTCCACAGCACTGCTCTCATTTACCCCGACTGGCTGTCAGGTTTGACATCTAAATATTAGACCAAATTCTCCCATTTTGTAGTTTAGGCATTTAATTTTCCATTTTGTACTTTAGGCAAAATGAAGCTCAGAGACACTAAATGGCAGAAGGTAATGGCAGACCCTGGATTAGAAGCTAAAAGCAAGGCTCTCTTAATGACACTGTCTCCTCACCCCAGGCCCCACCCCCACACTCTCCTTGGGAGACCCTCATCTCCCTCCATAGTCAGTGCTAAGCTTAGGGCCAGGAAAAAGTGGGTACCCAAATGGGCTACCCACTTGCAGGGACTTCCGCCTGAACAGGCACTTGGAGCTGCCTCATCTAAGACCTCCTTATCTCAGGACAGGCTTCCATGAGCTGCGAGTCCACATGGGTATTTAGTGGGTTCAGGTCCCTGGCTGCTCCAAGGAGGGTTTCACTAAGCTCCTGGGGGGTGGAAAGACTGCAGGGCTTTTCATCATGTGTGCTTTTGAAGGCCACTGCAGGACCCTGGGGACCCTGCCCAGGGCCCACACCCCAGGAGAGAATGGGCATCCCTCCGTGACTGGGACAAGTACACTTTAGCCCTGATGAGTGAAATTCAGTGGGGTTTTGGTTGACCCAAATCCTCTCTGAATTGATTAAAACTTCTCACTTGGCAGGTCTTGTCCCCCAAGACAGCCAGACTGCTCTGAGCACTGCACAGTTGCCCCACAGGGGGCAACTCTGATTCAGCAGATATGTGGAGGCATTTTTATTATCACAAAACCAGGTAGGAGTTTACTAGTAGCATCTAGTGGATAAAGGGAAGGGGCTGCTTCTTATGCTCAGGACAACCCTTCAATCAAGGAAATTCACAACCAAAAAAGCAACAGAGCCAAGGCTGAGAAACAGGTTCAGGGCATTGAATAGTGCTAGGCATCTAAGAAGGCAAAGATGGGATATGGTCAGGTGTCCCAACAGACAGGGTCTTTTGAACATCTTGAAAGTACATAGCTACATACTTCTATGGGATATTAAGTCATGCTGGTTTCCATACATATCTTTTCTGGATCAATAGAGACCCACACAGTAGGTAACAAATTATTTAACTTTCCTCCTGGGGAAATCTGTTACTTTCTCAAATAAGATAGCAAAAAACTCTGGATTATATAAGCCTTGCCTAATCAAAGAAAACAGGCCAATAAGCCATGCCTTTCATCTTAAGACTTGCATTTATGACCTTATTCCTGCAATCATGAAATTAAGCTTAATTATAATTAATGACTAAGAGTTGCCCCCTGAAAACCTCCATGTTACTCAAATGTGGCCTCTCTCTCTAAGCCAAACTCTGCAAATAAATTCACTCCCTTCCCCAAGTGTGGGACATGACTCCTTGGGATGATCCTCCCTGGCATCAAGGGATTATAGCCAAGTATTAATCAGTGATGCATTTGGAGAAAGACCTTGATCAAAAGGGGGAAATATGAAATAAAATAGTTTTTATGGCTAAGAGAATTCCAAGTGAATCAAGAGGTCATTCTAGAGGTTTTGCTTATGCAGGTCTCATCCAGACTTAACAAACTGCCACAGTAAACAAAGCCTCAAACAAAAGTGCTCCTGAGGGCCCTAGAAACATCCAGACACCATAGGCAAGCCATATGGCCTTATTAAATCAACACCTCTTCAGTGGGCCCTATCTGGGAATATATGTAAATCTATTTCCCCAATATAATAAACACATACTCATTTATAAATTCCCTAATCATGAGTCTTCTACTCCTTTTATGTGAACCTATAATTTTCAATTTACCTGTCAAGTATACTTCTCATAAACTAAAAAGCTTCAGATTATTCATCTGCCAGTTGAGCCCTGAAACCTAGCAGATATGCAGTGAACTCCTACTCTCCAGTTCTTTGGCCCTGCCCTGGATAACCAACAAAATGAAGAGGATCAACAAGACCCACCCCAAAAACAAGGAGTGTCTTCAATTGCAAGCAATACAATTCCATTCCTCTGCCTCATAATATCTATGACCTTTCTCAGCTTGAAGTAGTCAGAGCAAACATCACCCCAAACATCTCAAGAATGAGGAATGAAATAAAATTATGGGAAGTGTCTTAGCTTGCCAAAGGGCTGCCGATCCAAATTACTAGAAATGGGTTGGTTTTTATAATGGAAAATGTATTAGTGGTAAAAGCTTACAGTTCTGAGGTAAGTCCAAATCAAAGCACCAACAGAGATGCTTTCTCACCAAATCAGCTGCTGGTAATCTGGGCATTCTGTCACATGGCATCAGCCATATGGTAGGGCTTGTCTCCTCAGCCTTGGGCTGTTCCATGGGCCCAGCCTCTTGGGGGCTTTGTGCTTAAGCTTTGGCTGCTGGCTATCTTCAAGTCCTCTCTCACACATCAGGGTCAAAAATGGTGGCTTCCCTTCTCCATTTGTCTCTCTATATATATGTTTCTATTTATATCAGACACAGGAAGAGGACAGAGACCCAAGCTGGCTCATGCCTTACTGGCATAGTCCAATTGAAAGGGTCTCACACCCACAGGAATGGATTAGTTCAAAAACATAATCTTTTTCATTTGGGGATTCATAAAAGAACTTCAAACTGCCACACACCACCCTCTGAACCCACAAAAGAAATGTTCTTTACATATGCAAAATATGTTCATTACATCTCAATATTTTAAAAACCTTAAATCATTTCAGTAGCAATACTGAGTACAAAACCTCATAAAAAACAGTTATAGAGGACTGTGGGAAGATGGTGCAGGATTAGGCAAGCAAGGTTCAGTTCCTTACAAAAAAACAAACAAAAAAAATAGAGGGGAAAAGCAAAAAGCTCCCTGAGGGACATGTTTTGGGAGTCAGCAGACCAGGATAGTACTTCACAACACCCAGGAGAGTGAGGGACAGAGAGATGAAGAACC
The DNA here is from genome assembly GCA_029593785.1 of Cabassous unicinctus. Classification (NCBI taxonomy): domain Eukaryota; kingdom Metazoa; phylum Chordata; class Mammalia; order Cingulata; family Chlamyphoridae; genus Cabassous; species Cabassous unicinctus. Next base: position 50,072 of record JAQZBX010000392.1, on the reverse strand, counting down.
CAAAACAACAAACTGCAGCCTCCTGGCTGCCAGGAGGGGCTCCCGTCCCCCATCCCCAAAATATTAAATGGGGATAAAACTCCTGGCTCATTGCAACTGACTGAGAGGTGAGCAGACATCTTCCTCCCTGTTAGCTGTTACAAGTGAAAAGGGAGGGGGAGTTGGGGGTGCTTTTCTTCAGTGAATTCCGCCAGTGGAACCTATTTTGAATATGGGCTCTGGCTAGACCAAAACAAAGGAAAATGGAAAGAGATACAACTCCCCGGAAGAGTGCACCGATGAACGCCATCTGCTGGCCAATCTTGAAATTGCATGGACAAAAACTGCAATTAGGTCTCTGTTCTCTAACTTGTGGGAGAAAATCTGAGCCCCATTAGTGAGTCCCTGGAACGATTTTGATAACTTAAGCTGGGCAATTTTAAAGACTTAGGATAAGTTAAACCAAATATCAAAGAAGAGCTTTGAAAAAATAATAACAGTAAGCAAGAGAGAGAAATTAGCAATCAGAGTAAACCTGATTCAGATGCCTCGAAATCAGCAAAAAAATTACAAGCCATACTAGGAAACAGGAAGAGATGGCCCAGCCAAAGGAACAAACCAAATATCCTGAAGAGATTCAGGATTTAAGACAATTAGTTGATGATAATCACACAACTCTCCTACATCAATTTAAACAATTGAAAGAAAAGATGACTAAAGAGATAAAGGATATTAAGAAGACACTGAGTAAGCATAAAGAAAATCTGCAAAGAAAAATAATGACCTTATGGGAATGAAAGACATAATGGATGAGATTAAAAATACATTAGAGACACATAAGAGCAGACTTGAATTGTTCAAAGACAGAATTAGTGATTTTGAAGACAGAACATCTGAACTGGAAAATACAGGAGAACAGAAAGAGAAGAGAGTGGAAAAAATGGAACAGAGTCTTAGGGAACTGAATGACAACATGAAACACAAAAACATATGCATTATCAATGTCTGAGAAGGAGAAGAAAATGGAGAAGGCAAGAAAGAATATTTGAGGAAATGACTGAAAACTTCCCAACCCTTTTGAAAGACATAAATATCGATATCCAAGAAGGACAACGCACCCCAAACAGAATAAATCCTAATAGACCGACAATGAGACACCTACTATTAAGAATGACAAATATCAGAGATAAAGAGTAGATTCTGAAAGCAGTAAGAGAAAAGCTAAGCATCACATATAAGGGAAACTCGATAAGATTAAGTGCCAGCCTCTCATCAGAAACCATGGAGGAGAGAGGACAGTGATATGATTTAAGGTACTGAAAGAGAAAAACTGCCAGCCAAGAATTCTGTATCTGACAAAATTGTCCTTCAAAAATGAGGGTGAGTTTAAAGTCTTCAGAGACACACAAAAACTGATAGAATATGTTACCAAAAGACCAGAATTACAAGAGATACTAATGGGAATTAGTAGCCTGAAAAGAAAAAAAGGTGAGAGGCTTGGAGAAGGGTGTAGAAATGAAGATTACTAGCAAGGGAAAATTAAAGGGTAAAAAGACAAACAATAATATAACATGACAACAGAAATCCAAAAGTCAAAATAGATGAAGTAAGTAATGCCTTTACAGTAATAAATAGAATGTTAATGGCTTGAATTCCTCAATCAAAAGACATAGGCTGATAGAATGGTTTAAAAAAATATGAGCTATCTATATGTTGTCTACAAAAGACTCACCTCAGATGTAAGGACACAACCAGGTTCAAAGTAAAAGGTTGGAAAAAGATATTCCATGCAAATAGTAACAAAAAAAAGCTGGAGTAACAATACTAATATCATACAAAATAGATTTTAAGTGCAAAATTGTTATAAGGAATGTAGAAGATTATTATATGTTAATAAAAAGGGCAATTCAGCAAGAAGAAATAACTATGCTAAATATTTATGCACCTAACCTGAATGGCCCAAGATACATGAGGCACACACTGGCAAATCTGAAGGGAGAAGTAGATGTCTCTACAATAATATTTGGAGACTTCAATACACCACTCACAGTATTGGATAGAACATCTGGACAGAAGATAAATAAAGAAACAGAAAGTTTGGAAAATATGATAATTGAACCAGACCTAACAGACATCTATAGAGTATAGCACCCCAAAACGGTAGGATATACATTCTTTCCAAGTGCTCATGGATCCTTCTCCAAGATAGACCATATGTTGGGTCACAAGACAAGTCTTAATAAATTTTAAAAGATTGAAATTATACAAAACACTTTATCTGATTGTAACAGAATGAAGCTGGAAATCAAAAATGGATGGAAAAAGGGAAAATGCATAAATATATGGAGATTAAAGAACATACTATTAAATAATCAGTTGGTCAAAGAAGAAATTGCAAGGGAATTCAGCAAATATCTTAAGACAAATGAAAATGAGAACACAACATATCAAAGCCCATGCGACACTGCAAAGGCAGTGCTGAGAAGGAAATTTATAGACCTCAGTGCTTACATTAAAAAAGAAGAAAGAGCTAAAATTGAAGATCTAACTGCACACCTGGAGGAACTAGAAAAAGAACAGCAAACCAATTCCAAACCAAGCCAAAGGAAAGAAATAGTAAAGATCAGAGCAGAAATAAATGGAATTGAGGGGAAAAAAACAATAGATAGAATCAACAAAACAAAAAGTTGGTTCTTTGAGAAGATCAACAAAATCGACAAACCCTTAGATAGACTGACAAAGAAAAAAGTAAAGATACTAGAAAAAAGGAAAATTACAAACCAATATCTCTACTGAATATAAATGCAAAAATTCTCAACAAAATACTTGCAAAACAAATTCAAAAGTACATTAGAATTATGCACCACGATCAAGTGGGTTTTATCCCAGGTATGCAAGGGTGGTTCAACACAAAATCAATTAGTGTAATAAACCACATTGATAAATTGAAGAAGAAAAATCATATGATCCTCTCAATTGATGCAGAAAAGGCTTTGACAAAATATAACAACTTTCCTGATAAAAAAACACTCCAAAAGATAAGAATAGAAGGAAATTTTCTCAATGTGGTAAAGTTCATATATGAAAAACCTATAGCTAACATTTTACTCAATGGTGAAAGACTGAACGCTTTCCCACTGAGATGAAGAACAAGAGAAGGATGCCTACTGTCACCTTTATTATTCAATATTGTGCTAGATGTTCTAGCTAGAGCAATTAGGCTAGACAAAGAAATAAAGGGCAACCTATTAAGAAAGGCAGAAGTAAAACTTTCACTATTTGCTCATGGCATGATCCTATATCTAGACAATCCTGAAAAATCCACAACAAATCTACTAGAATTAATAGACGAGTTCAGCAAAGTGGCGGGATACAAGATTAATACGTAAAAATCAGTAGCGATTCTATGCACTACTGATGTGCAATCTGAGGAGGAAATTTAAAAATTCCATTTATAATAGCTACTAAAAGAATCAAATATTTAGGAATAAACCTAACCAAAGACATAAAGAACCTATATTCAGAAAACTACAAAACATTGTTAAAAGAAACCAAAGAAGACTTAAATAAATGGAAGGATATTCCATCTTCATGGATTGGAAGACTAAATATCATTAAGATATCAATTCTACCCAAACTGATTTACAGATTCAATGCAATCCCAATAAAAATCCCAACAGCATTTTTTGCAGAAAATGAAAAGCAAATCATCAAATTTATTTGGAAAGGTAAGGGGCCCCGAAGAGCCAAAAATGTCTTAAAAAACAAGAACGAAATTGGGAGACTCTCACTTCCTGACTTTAAAGCATATTACTTGTAAAGACAGCATGGTACTGGCATAAGGACAGACAGATTGACCAATGGAACCAAATCAGGAACTTATAAATTGACCCTTACATCCACAGTCAAGCAAGTTTTGGCAAGGCTGTTAAGCCCACTCAGCTGGACCAGAACAGTCTATTCAAAATATGGTGCTGGGAGAACTGGATAGCCAAGTCTAAAAGAAAGAAAGAAGACCCTTATCTCACATTTTATACAAAAATTAACTCAAAACGGATCAAAGGCCTAAATATAAAAACAACAACCATAAAACTTCTAAAAGAAAATGTAGGAAAACATCTTCAAGATCTTGTGGTAGGCAGTAGTTTCTTAAACCTTACACCTGAAGCACAAGCAACAAAAGAAAAACAGAGAAATGGGTTGTATTAGTCAGCCAAAGGGGTGCTAATGTGAAATACCAAAAATGGGTTGGTCTTTATAAAGGGTATTTATTTGGGGTAGAAGTCCACAGATACCAGGCCATAAAGCGTTAAGTTTCTTCTCTCACCGAAGTCCATTGTCACGTGTTAGAGCAAGACAACTGCCGACATTTTCCAGGGTTCAGGCTTCTTGGGTTCCTCTCTTCCCGGGGCTGCGTTTCTCTCTCCGGGCTTAGCTCCTCTGTTTCCACCACAAGGTCAGCTGTAGACTCTCAGGCAAACGGCTCACTTCTCTTCTCCTGGGGCCTTCTCTCCAATATCAAAGCTGCTTCTCAAAAACTGCTTCAACTCTGTTCTTTGCCTTTCCTTTTATATTTGATTCCCCCACCCACCAAGGGGTGAGGCTCAATGCCCTACTGACGTGGCCCAGTCAACGCCCTAATCATAACCTAATCATGCCCAGATTAACAGATCAGTTTACAAGCATGATCCAATTATATTTTTGGAATTCATAATTACATCAAACTGCCCAACTGCAACATGGGTCCTCCTCAAAATTCATCACTTTGGTACCTCAAAGGACTTTGTCAAATGAGTGAAAAGACAGCCATATCAATGGGAGAAAATATTTGGCAATCACATATATCTAAGCGTTTAATATCCATGATATATTAAGAGATCATACAACTCAACAAAAAAAGACAAACTATTTGATTTAAAAATGGGCAAAAGACTTGAAAAGGCAACTGTCCAAAAAAGAAATACAAACTTCAAAGAAACACATGAAAAAATGTTCAACATCACCAGCGATTAGGGAAATGCAAATCAAAACTACCATGAGATATCATTTCACACCTATTAGACTGGCTGCTATTAAAATGTCAGAAAACTGTAAATGTTGGAGAGGATGTGGAGAGATAGGAATGCTTATTCATTGGTGGTGGGAATGTAAAATGGACAGTCATCATTGAGGGCTGTTTGGCAGTTCCTAAGGAAGTTGAATATAGTCTTTTCATGGGCCCTAACAATGGTATTGCTATTTATGCAGAAGAACTGAGAGCAGTGACACATATAGACATTTGCACATCGATGTTCATAGCAGCATTACTCACAATAGCCAAAAGTTGGAAACAACACAGGAGTCCATCAACAGATGAATGGATAAACAAATTGTGGAGTGTACACACAATGGAATATTATGCAGCAGTAAGAAGAAATGAAGTCATGAAACATATGACAACATGGATGAACCTGGAGAATATTATGTTAGGTGAAGCAAGCCAGACACAAAAGGGCAAATATTGTATGATAGCACTATTATGAACTAAATATATTATATGAAATATAAATATTTTATGTGAAATATGAATATTGGTAAAATTGCATATATAAGACCATTTTTCTTTGAAGCTGAACAAATGTAGGCTAATACTACAAGATGTTAATATCAGACCAAAAAAAACCATTATACTAAGTGAAGGAGATGAGACAAATGTATGATTTCATTTATATAAAATGCAAATATTCATCAATTTATAAAGATGAAATTGGATTAGTGGTTATGTAGGGCTGGGGAAGGAATGCTAAGGGGTGTGGAGAGTCTCTTTTTGGAGTAATGAAATTGTTCTAAAATTTTTGAGATGATGAATGTACAACATTGTGATTATACTAAAAGCCATTGATTATACACTTTGGATAGATCATATGGTATGTGATTATATCTCAATAAAACTGCTTAATAAACAAATTAAAAAATCAGTTATAGGCATGCTGTTTGTCTTGAGGCAACCTTCACCTCCAGCTTCAGACCTGTGAAACTTAGAAAACAAATTATCTGCTTCCAACATACGAGGGAGGAACAGTCATAGGATAAACATTTGCATTACCATAAGGAGACTGTCTCAAACAGTTTAAAAAACCTGCAAGGCATACTCCATTAGATTTCACATGCATGGATCCAATCCCTTCCACAGGTTTGCCCAATGGCCTCAGTTCCATGCTCATCGAACATCTGAGTAGTGACCAAGTTTCAGACATCACCCTCCAAGAATATTGGGGTGATGGCCACACTTTCCCTAATCTCTGGGGGACAGTCTCAACCCACTTAGTACAGTAAGGTGGTGACAACATTGTCCTTAATCTCTGGCAAAAAGGCTCAAACCCCTCAGAAAAGTGGGGTGGTGGCCTAACTCTCTCTAATTTGGGGGAATATGCTCCACTCTCTATGTAGACTGGGCAGCCAAACTCTCCCTGAACAACGGACTGGAAGATCCACCCCCTTCAAATAAGACCAGGACAAACTCACCCTTTCTGCACACATGGCTGGGGACCCTCTCTTGGTCTGAGAAGATGTCCCAAGTCCAGACCTCACCTTCCACAATTTTTCTCTTGAAGTCTGTTTTCCTTCACTCTCTCCCCTCCCTGTCCCTTTTAGTCCAGGCTGACAGTGGTTTCATTCATAGAGATCTTACCAAATGCTTCTTGGTTTAACATGCAGGAAAGAGGTGTCCAAGCTGTCAGACAGTATGACTTTCCACAAGTCCTTTCTGGATAACTGCATTTCCAATTCTGACTTGCAAGTAAATGGCTGCTTGCTTCCAAGTTCAAGTCCTCACATGGGACACTATCCTCTGGGCACTCATTTTCCAGAAAATCGGAATTTCCCAAATCATCAATCTCTGATTTCTTGTGCCCAGCAATTCAGTTCTCAAATTATTTCTTTCCTCTCATATTTTGCTATAAGCTGCAAGAAGCAGCCAGGCCACATTTCCCACATTTAATTTGGAAATCTCCTCAGCTAAATGTCCAAGCTTGTCATTTTCAAATTCTGACTTCCATCTAACATCAAGAATCATTTTGCCAAGTTCTCTGCCACTTTAAAGCAAGGATCACTTTTTTTCCACCCATAATTCCTGCCTAAGGCCTCATCAGAAATAACTTTAGAATCCATATTCCTACCCACAGTCTCTTCAAAGCAATCGAGGCCTTTTCTATCAAGCATCTTACAATTACTCCAAAAATACCCCTTACCTATATATAAAGCCGCTCCAACATTTTTGGTAGTTGCAAGCAGCAAGAATCCCATTCTCCTGGGAGCAATTTCTGTCTTAGTTTGCTAAAGGGCTGCCAATGCAAAATACCAGAAATGGGTTGGCTTTTATACTGGGAATTTTATTAGGTATAAAAGCTTACAGGTCCGAGGCTATGAAATGTCCAAACCAAAGCACCATCAGAGATGCTTTCTCACCAAAGTCAACTACTGGTGATCCTGGCATCCTGCCTCGTGGTGATCAGGCGTATGGCAGGGCTCATTTCCTCAGCCTTGAGCTGCTCTGTGGGCCCAGCCTCTTGGGTGCTTAAACTTTGGGTGCTAGTGATCCTCAAATCTTCTCTTACAGAGCAGGGTCAAAAACGGTGGCTTCCTTTATTTGTATCTCTCTCTCTCTCTGAGTGTCTGTTTTTATCAGACCCAACTAGAGGGTGGACATCCGAGATTACTCACACCTCACTAGCATGGTCCAATCAAAAGGGTCTCACACCCACAGGAATGGATTAGTTAAAAAACATAATCTTCTTATTTTTGGGATTTTTAAAAGCACTTCCAACTATCACAGAGAGGAATGTAACCACTGACCAAAGTAGAACTATTGTTATTATAGTTAATTGAGTAACTTATAATATTGATACAAATAATAAAAAAATTCAGAGCCAAAAGTTAAAACATACTTTCAAGACCACAAGGTAACAAAAAGTGCCTCACTGTGGAATCAGAAAGACTTGGATATAAGTCCTGGCTATGCCATATCAGTGACAGGACCACAGGCTAGTCTCTTATTCTCTGAGGTTCTGACTTCAAGTGTAGATATGTCGCTTTTCTGGAAAGGCTGAACAAATCACAGAGCCCATGGGAGTGCCCTTGGCAATAGTGGATGCTAATAAATAACTACTCAGAGTTGCCTTCCGGGCTCTGAGAGTTTAAATTTCAGGAAAGTGGACCCCAGAAGGCCCTCAAAGCCCCTGTGTAAATCATACTGTGAAAATAAGGTCAAGGGTGGGGATGAGATGGAGTTGAAGGCCTCCTTGTTCTCCACCAGCAGCACCCATCCTGACAGCCCATCTGAGTACTTGAGGTCCTACAGGCCCAGTCTGTTCATCATGGGCTTTGTGACGTGGTCTCCTTGTCCACATTGAATTCCTGTTCCATGGTTTGTACTAGGTTTGTGAAGGACCCCTTCCAAGTCTTTGTTCCCCAGGAGCTTAAACTCAAATAGTGGAACAGGAAAAACATTCAAGGCAGAGGGCAGAACTTCCATGTTCTGATGTTGAGCTGTTCCCAGAAAGGTTGAGAGATAGCATCAGGGAGAGACAGGAGAGTGTGCACTGCCAGAAATGGGGAACAGCCTTGGGAAAGTAAGAGAAAGGCCTTGGGGAGCAAGCAAGATAGAGGAGAACGCAGAGAAGGGGAGGGTAGACCTGGAGAGTCTGAGTGTGGGGTGAAGGGTAGGGAGGGGACCAGTCCCCTGGGGAGGGAAAAGGAGAGGGGAGGCGTCTGGGGTGGGGTCAGGGAAGTGTGTTGAAACCAGCTGAGGATGCCCTACACTTGCAAGATCAACGATTTTAAATTATATCTGTCATTCACACACACACACACACATAATACACACTCATATAAACATATAATGCAAAGGCACACACATTCAAGCACACTCAAGTACAAACATGACATTTATTGTGCACCAGGCTTTTGGGCTCTTTCATGAGAAAGCTGAACCCTGACCACACACACCCCCAAGCACACAATGTCTTGTCCATATTCAGCTGATGTAGACACTCCCATCCTTCCATTTCTGTCTGGAAAGGCCAAGGGTGAACAGCACAGCAATACCAGTGCCCGGCTCCCAGGCTCTACCCGGTGTGCACCATGTCTTCCATGTCCCTGCCCTCTGCTCGCTGCTCCATCACGTGACAGTCCCTAAACTGTGCCAGGACCCACCTAGCCAAACAGGAGTCTGCTCAGAGCTGAGACACCACAAGTGGCATTGAGACACTGGGTGTCCTGCTGAAATAAGGACAAGGCCATGATTCCAGTCTCATCCCACATTGGCACGTGAGCTATCCTGGGCCCCTGTGCTCGCAGGGCTTTTCTTGCAAAGGACTTTTCAGAGTTTTCCCTTAGTTCTTCCACCATGGATTAGGACAGGAGCACATGTCTCAGGCCTTGCCATTCACATTTCCCAACAGGAATCCTCAAAGCCATCCCCTCCAATAGCAGGTACCTAATCCCCAGGTAGAGAGAAGGTTCCCTGGATCTCGGTCTCTGTCACATCATCAGACTAACCCAGGGCCAAGCAATCGCCAAGACCATCACCCTACTTAAACTTTGTCCTGTTCTCTACCTTGGAGGTATGGCCAAGAGGAACAGATGGTTCTGGAAAGCCATTACCACACTCCTGTGTAATTGAGAGCTGAAGGCAGCAGCCCAGCTGACGCCCATCATCTCCTTCCTACCTTCCATTGTGGCTGAGCTCTCAAAGGATCACATGGAAACTGCCATGTTTTGGTCCCAGGCTCTTCCATGGTCCTCCCAGAACAACCACAGCTCCTGGGCCAAAGCTGCAGACCTCCAGGAAGAGCACTTTCAATGAGGGCCCCATGGGCTCTGTCCAGGCTCTGAGGCTCCACTCAAGAGCTACAGCTGTGAGGGACCCTTGCCGGGACTCCCACCTGGAAGAGTCTGCTCCCCCTGAAGTCTCAAAGAAATGTGCTTGTCCTAGAAAATTGTCAACTCCACCTCACACAAGTGTGTCATCACACATTAGGCCAGGTTTGGGGAGAGGAATAGGTTGAGTCACTTGAATACTCAGTTTTACAAACAAAAATGGTCAATAACAGCAATTTCACATGATTCCCTATACTAGATAAAGTTTTACTGTGTCCCTAGCAAGTCTTCTGCACTTTTTAGTTGTGTAGGACTAGCTACCTCTGACCTCCAAAATTCCATTAATGAGAGGAAAATCATCAAGCAAGTAGAATGACATAAGACATGTATGTCAGAACACCCAAAATCAAGTTCAGGCTCAGCTACTTACATGCTGAGTGACCCTGAAGAAGTCACCTAGCCTATCTGAGCTTCAGTGTCCTCATCCAAGGTAAAACCAACACGAGATGGTGTGAGGTTCAAATGAAATTTTTAAACAGCTTTGACAAAAATAGCAAAGCAGTCTGTGAATGTAAGCAATGATGTTTTCACATCCATACCTCCTTCCATGAGCCAGGCACAATGGGGATGCTTCCCTACCATTACCCCATTTAATCCCCATCACTGCAGAGTGAGGCCGTGAGAATATCATCTGAGCTCTTTTTTGGCAAAACTACCAATTTGGAAACAGATGCTCTGAGAGTCCCGTTGACTTGTCCAAGGTCATGTAGACAAATGGACTTTGGAGCTGAAGGGCACAGATAGCAGCCCAGATGTGAGGTGTCCCATGGCCGGAACCTTGGCAGTGTCCAGCCCCATGGCACAGGCAGCTGGCCTCAGCTGAGCGTCACCAGGTGTCAGGCACAGGTCTAGACACCTGACCTGTATAACTCATTTGCTCCTCTCAAGACCTCTGTGGGGAAGAGTCAAGCAGATTCAGACCCTGGTTCTGCGAAGGCCATCGGGCTCCTTTCCATTGGCCTTCCTATGGCCTCCCAGCCAGCTGGTTCTCTGGATGAGCAGGTCAGGGAAGAAGCCTGGCCCGAGGTGCTATAGGACATGAGGAGGGAAGTGCCCAGGCTGAGCCCTGGAAGTGCTCAAACATAAGGAACACTCAAATATAACTGAGTGTTCCTTACCTTTTGACAAACCTAAAACAAGGCAGAGTGAAATGAGTGTGGGGTCTCTTCCCCTGAATCCCTGGGCAGCCCGTCCAGCCCCAGCCAGCCTCTCCGAGGTTGAGTAGCATCTGCTGAGTAAGTCGCCTTCTGCAAATCTCCCCATCAGCTAACAACATGTGTGGGGCTGGGAGGCACTCTGCCTGGTTCATCATCCCTACTCTATTGAGTGAGAAACTGAGGCAGAAAGTGTATAGGATAATGTTTACCCCAGCTGGGATGTGGGCCCTGGCAGCCGAGCCGTAGGTGTCCTGTCTGCTTGGTAAGGTGGGGATGGAATGAGGCCATGAGAGGAAACTGCCAGCACGGCGTAGGGGCCTGTCCATGGAGTGGGTTCCTGAATGGACAGCACGTGGGTGCTCTCTGGCGTTATATCCTGGCATCTTACCCACCACACACAGCACAATACTCAGCTCTGTGGCTACAGAGCTCTGGGTCTGGGGCTCTCCCAAACCGCTTACAGTAGGAAAGAGTCAGTGTCAGGAACACTTTTCACCCATCGTTCTCTTTAAACCGCTGCCTGATCCAGTGTCTGCATCCCATTGCCTAGCTCTCCTCGTGGAGGAAGAAGATGCCCTTTTAGTTTCTCCAATGAATGAGTCTTGCTAGAGTCCCAGTGGCCAGGCCCCTAAGCCCCTTCCTCATCTGCTCTTTGGGCTCAAACCCTCCTCCCACAGGAGTCCCCTGGCCTTCATTTCTTTGTTAACTCATCTGAAAGGTTGGATGTGTGTTCATCAGCCTCTTTCTTATCTGGGTGGTGGCTCTGTCTTGGATCTGCTGGTCCCTCACTGGCCCTGTGAGTTCGAGGTCCCCATGGCCCTGCTGTCATGCATCCTTACTGGCTGTCAGGGTTGGCATCTAGAAATTTCACTTAATTCTTCCAACAGTCCCATTTTGTAGTTTAGGCAAAATGAGGCTCAGAGACACTCAATGTCAGACTCTGGATTAGAAGTCACTTGTGTCTGAAGCTAAAAGCAAGACATTCTCAACATTCCTGCCTCCTCAACATGGCCCCCACTCTCCTGGTGGACCTTCATCTCTGAACCATGTTGAAGTGGGTGGCTGAATGGACAGGTGAGCTGATTGCAGGGAATCTGCCCAAACAGGCACTTGGGGCTTCACTCATCTTGCTCCTCTCCCTTCCACTATCTTAGGACAAGCTTCATGGGCTGCGAGTTTAGTGGGTTCAGTAACAAGGAACCAAAGTGAGCACAATAATACACACAAAAACGTTAGGTCAAGGTGTAGCCTGTCCCCAGCTGCCCAGAGGAGGTATCCTAATCTCCAGGGGGTGGAAGGACTGCAGGGCCTTTGATCACACAGGGCTGTGAGGAAGGGGCTGTGTGCTCCTGAAGCCACTGCAGGACCCTGGGGATCCCACCCACAGCTCACACCCCAGGAGGGAATGGGCATCCCTGTCTGATGGGAACAGTACATTTTGGACTCAATGAGGGAAAATTCAGTGGGATCCAGAGTGACCCAAACCCTCTTTGAAATGAGTCAAGCTTCTATCTTATCAGGTAGGAAGAGGCCCCCAAGTCCACCAGCCTGCTCTGCGCACCTGCTACAGGTGCCCCACAGGGCACAGTTAAGACCTCAGGGGATATATGGAGGCATTTTTGTTGCCATAACACAGCTTAGGAGGTTGCTAGTAGCATCTAGTGAATAAAACTCAGGGGCTGCTAAGCATCTTACAATGCCCAGAACAGCCACCCACAGAAAGGAAAACCAGGCCCCAAAAAGCCCACAGAGCCAACATTGAGATGCCCTGAGCTATGCTGACCCAGCCCTTAGAAGGAGCCATGAAACCACATTTAGTGAGTTTCATTCCCCATGAGAAGGCCAGTTACACACGTGGACACCTGAGCTGCAGGCCAAGCACAGGCCTGAGAGCAGAGACCTGTCCAGGCCCAGTTCTGCCTGATGAGCTGTGTAGCCTGGAGCAAGCTGCTTACTTCTCTGAGCCTCACTTCTTGCATCATGCACAAAGGAGATAACAAGACATACCTAGAGAATAAAGGGAAGGTCTACAAGTGGCTCAAGGATGGGGGCTTGTCCTATTTGGCCTGCATGCTAGTCCAGGAGCATAATAGGACTCAGTGAAAGTCAAATTCATACTCCAATGGTCCTAAAAGTAAGAAATGTAGTTTTTCTAAGAAGGGGAATATGGCTGAAGTCCATGGACTTGGAGAAGAGCCTGGCAAGATTCCACATAGCCTGGGTTGTTGTCAGGGCTCCTGCATATACTAGTTACCTGTCCTGGGCCAGACCCATCCCCTCTGGGGAGCAATTTCCCCATCCATGATGGGATTGGATGGAAGGCCTCCAAGGCTGCTCAGCTCAACATCATCCCTACCCAGATCTGGCCTGCCTCTGATGTATGTGGCAAAGTCCATAATGCTTCCTGTAGCCACTTTTACATTCCCGCTGAAGAGAGGCTCTCAGCCTCTGCGTCATTCATTGGAAGGTGTAAGTTGGAGATTTGAGAGCATAGACTTTGGACCTAGACTGCCTGAGTTTTTGATGTGGGTCTGCTACTTTACTTGCTCTGTTACCAAGTACAGGTTTAATGACTCTAGGATATGGTTTGCTCATCTGAATATTGGGAATGATAACAATACCTACCCCACAGGATGCTTGGGACGTTTGAATAAGTTAGTTCTTCTAAAGGGCATAGAACAGGGATAGGCATATAGAAAGTACTATGTATCTTTCTGATATATTTTTCCCCTTTCAGAAATGACATGTGTCAAATTTCTTAACAAGGCCATATTTAATAAACTCTGGTTCTAGTCCCTTGTACCCTCAGGGGCCAGGAGGATTCCCTGCATGGCTGACTTGGGCTTGCCGCCCCCACTGTCTCTTGCAGGACGATGCCATCTTCCATCTGCTGAGGCCTCCTGCTGCTGGCAGGCCTGCACTGCGTGATCCCTGGCTCCCTGGCTGAGGGACTCCAAAGAGATGCCACCCAGGAGATGGACACATCCAAGCATGATGGTGACCAACCAGCCAGCCACAAGATTGCCCCAAACCTGGCTGACTTTGCCTTCATTCTGTACCACATGCTAGCTCATGAGTCCAACACCACCACCACCTTCTCCCCTGTGAGCATTGCTGCTGCCTTGACCATGGTCACCCGGGGTGCCAAGGGTGACACTGACACCCAGATCCTTGAGAGCCTGCAGTTCAGCCTCACACAGATGTTGGAGGCTGAGATCCACAAAGGCTTCCAGCATCCACACCCTCAACCAGCCAGACAACCAGCTCCAGCTGACCACAGGCAATGGGCTGTTCCTCAAGGAGAGTCTAAAGGTAGTAGCTAAGTTTTTGGAGGATCTCAAGAAGCTGTACCACTCCAAAACCTTCTCTGTTAACTTCAGGGATGCCAAAGTGATCAAGAAACAGATCAATACATACGTGGAAAAAGCAAACCAAGGAAAAATTGTGGATTTGATTGTCAAAGAACTTGATAAAGACACACTTTTGTTTCTGGTGAATTACATTTCATTTAAAGGTACTGCTACATAACAATCTTGAACTGGTTCCCAAGGAAAATAACCAAAAGTATTAGCAAACACTCAGTTTTTAAACTTCCTTGGCCATGCAGTATGGGTTGTAGCCAAGCACCTCAGGATGTTTTGATAAAATTTCCAAACACATCAAATAAAAATATTTCCTTATTCAAATAAGTTTGGTGAGTGCTGAGTTAAACAGAGTCATTTCATACCTACCTCAGCAGGACATTTCAGGGTCTTTCTGTCTTAATACATATTGCAAATCTCTACTTCAAATGGGGAAGGTAGGGCTTCAAAAAATTTAGAGCAATAGAGGAATTATTAGCAGTGTTTGGAGGGAATCCTTTCTCAGGATACATACTTGGGAGAACCTGGGCTAGAGAGTGGAGTTGCCTTGGAGGAAGAATGACCTGGGTTCAAGTCCAGGTTCTCCCATGTATCAATGGGGTCACCATGAGCAAGTCCCTTTCCCTCTCTGAGGTTCTGGCTTCTGTCTGCAGTGTGGACATGAAATGCCCTTGCTGTCAGGATTCTGGAAAGTCTGAACAAGTTACCAAGCAGATGGGATTGTGCTGGCCACAAAGTGGGTGAGAAACAAATGTCCAGTGTGAGCTGCCTTCAGGCCCCTGTGTATATCTTACCAGGAAAATCAGCTGGGGAGGAGAAGGAGAGTTCAAGGTCAGGGCTGTGCCCTCCCGCCAGGTCTCCCTTGCTCCTCAAGCAGAGTTCTCAGTGGAGTGTGCTGAGTTGTGTGACATGGGGGCAGGTCTTCTCCCTCTCTGGTCTCAGTCTCCCCACTATCCATGGAGAGAATTAAGTTCAATGGTCACCAAAGCTCCTCCCACTCCTACTTGTCCTGAGCCTGATGTCCTCCTGGCCTGGCAGAGGAGAAAGTCGGCCCCAGCTCTCTTATTTCACCCTTTGGTCCATAGTAGATCCTTTGGAGTAGGAACAGATTTTTGGACTTGAGGTAGGTGCCAGGTTATTTCTTGGGGAGCTTTAGATCATACTCAACACTTTTGATTTATCATCCCCCAAGTCACCTTCAAATAAACATAATTTCCATGTACATATTTCGACTCTGCCCAGTAGTTCCAAGATGAAGCCATAGGCTCTGCCCCACTGCTGTGTGCCTTTAAGCCTGTGTGTAATAGATATTCTAGAATCCCCTTGAGCCTCAGAAGGACCTCATAAACTCCCTCTTCACTAGCTTGTATGGATTTAATTTTTACCTATTTTACTGATTATGAAGCTGAAGTTCAGAGGGAAGTGACTCATCAGAGGAAATCACAGCTCTTAGGCCAAAACAATCATCTAATCTTCATCCCTCCACTGGCTGACATCCATTTGACTGTCTCCAGGGAAATGGGAGAAGCCCTTCAAACCTGAGCACACTCAGGAAAGGGAATTCCATGTGATGGGATAGCACTGTCACGGTGCCCATGATGCCCTGCTTGGGCATGTTTGAACTGCACCGATGAGACATGACCTCATGCTGGGTGCTGCTGATGGACTACGTGGGCAATGCCATAGCATTCTTCATCCTGCCCAACCCAGGAAAGCTGCAGCACCTGGAGGCCACGCTCACCAAGGAGCACCTCTCCAAGTTGCTGAAAATTAGGTTCATGAGGTGACTACCCAACCCAGGGGCTGCCCAGAGCTGGCTGGATTCCTGACCCACATCAGGAGTGGCCCTAGAATTAGGGGAGGGTGGGCCCCAAACCCCTTAGAACACAGATCCCTTGACTGTCCTGGTGCCTCCACATAGCTCTGTGATCAGTTCAGTCAGCACTGTCCTTATTAGGACATTATCCTTACCAGATATCCTGCACCTTGTCTTGGTTAGAAAAAAGTCAGCACTGTGCTATGGGAGAACCAAGAATGGATCATGGCTTCCAGGACATGGTTGCAGTTGAACTTGGAGTTAAAAGATAAAATGTCTATGTGTGGACATTGGAAGGACCTGCTTGGAGAAGGCCCCACAAAGCAAAGTCCCAGGAGTTGGAATATTGGGAACCTGTTTAAGGAATGTTCCATGTTCCTCTTTCTCCAGATCAGTTTGGTTTTATTGGTTTCCAGGTGTAAAACACCCTTAAGCATGCACCCCAAATAAGCACATATATGTATGTTCATAAACACAGCCATACCTTGATCAACAATTTCATTACATATACCATAAAACAAACAGAAAAATAGAAAAAATGCAAGACTAAAATATGAAGTTAGAGTTTCATCTTGCTGGCCTACCACAGCCCATTCTGTAGGTCCCTGCACCAGCGGGCTTGTTCAAGAGACCCGGGATGCATAAGGTCAGGCCCACATTGAAAGCCCCAACCACCAGTGTCCTGGGTCTTGATGGTCCTCCCTGGGACCTGCCTTTTCCCCATGGGGAAGTTGAGCTGAGCCATCCAGCCTGTGCTGTCTCCATCTCTCACTGCTTTGACTAATGTTCCTCAGCACTGGTTCCCCCACACCCGAGCCTGGTCCTGCACTGGGCACTGGGAATTCAGACCCTGAGGTATGTCCAGAGTGAGATGCGCTTCTCCAAGGGCACACTGGTTTTGCCTGAAGGATGGTCTTTGAAGTGAATCTTTTGAGAGAGACTTGCCTGGACAAGAGGAGCCTTCAGATGCTCACACTTACTGAGCCCCATGGGCAGAGGAAGCTAAAGGGTAGAAAAACCAAGACCAAATCCCATCCAGGATGTGTGCAGGAAGGCAGGATGCTACATGGTGAAAGAAATAGAACAGCAAACACTTCTACAATGTGGGGGATCTGAGAGGAGCATGGCCTTAGAAATGCTCTGAAAAGCCGTCATATTCTTTCCTTCATGGCAGGTCTGCCATTCTTATATCTTCTCAAACTGTCCATTTCTGGAATCTATGATCTGAAAGCTTTCCTGAGCAAACTGGGCATCTCCAAGGTTTTCAGGAATGAGGCTAACCTCTCAGGGAACACAGAACTAGTGCCCCTGAAGCTGTCCAAGGTAAGTTTGACCCAAGGGTTAGTCTGTCCCCCTGGGGTCTGTGGGCCATTAAATTCATGAGCCTGTGGATCAGGTAAGAGGCCTTTGAAAAGGCCAGGGGAGCACAAATGGAGATTCAGATTATTTCCTCCCAAGGAATACAGATTCATTCTCTGAAACTGGAATTTGGTCAAAGGCTAGCCCTGGTGATGACCCCTAAAAGCTTCAGGGAGTTCTGTGGCCTTTTCTGAGTTTAATCACTGACCATCTCTATCATGTTGATCAGGCCTTTCCTCCTTTGGGCCTCAGTTTACCCATATTTACAAAGAGAGGCTTAGGTGAGTGATTTTAAAGAATTTTCCAGCTCTATCATCCAGTGACTTTTAGAGCTGCTGGGCAAACCACCAAGTCTGAGTTAACAAGTGCTTCACATAAAGATGCCATTTATTTGGGCAAATAACATGTTATCCAAGAAATGTCTGCAGTCCAGTTCAGTAAGGATTTATTGACTGTGCTGTGTGCCTGCTTTGTACTAGGCTTGTGACGGTTGCTATTGAAGTCCTCAGTGCCACAGAGCTTTAAACTGAATGGTGGAACAGAACAGATGCTCAAGGCAGACCTAGAGGGCAGAGCCTCCACATTCTGAAGGGAGGGTGTGGGATGGCATTAGGCAAGGAGAAACAAGTGTGAGTGGGAATGTGGCAGGGAGAGGAGAACACAGAGAGAAGGATGATAGCCCTGGTAGAGAGAGGCCAAGGGTGGAATTGATGGGTAGAGAGAGGACTAGTCCCCTGGGGCGGGCTGGGTGGGGAAGAGGAGTCCAGGAAGGGGTCAGCTAAGTACGTTGGGACCAGCTGCTTGAGTCATTTATTTTCCAGTCTAACAATTTAAAATTTTGTCCTTCTTTCACATATACACATACAACATACTCTCTCACAAACACACTTAAAAGTACAACACAAATGCTCACAAAAAAATATACATGGAGAAAGCCACAGAAGCAAGAAGCTGAAATCAACAAAACCTGGATGAGAAGGGAGAGACCAGCAGATGCCTCCATGTGCCTTGCCATGTGACAGAGGAGTCCAGCATCACCGGCAGTCTGTCTTTGGGGAGAAAGCACGGTATCTTGATTTGGACATTTTTCTCAGCCTCGAAACTGATGGAGGTTTTCAGACAGTATGTTTTGGGTGGAGATAACACTTCTGAGTTCAACACTGAAGTGATGCCATAGCCTAACTGAAACCAGCACAACTGTGAGTCATAAGCTGTGAGTGAGTGATCTGCACTGAAGAAGGTGTGAGAGCTATTCAGAGAGGTTTGGAAAGACTTTGGAGGCTGGTGAAATCTTGGAGAAAGAATGAGTTCTTCACACACATGAAAAATAAAGGAAGCATGACCTTTAGTACCATGATAAAAAGAAGTGGTGAGGCAACAAGTTTGGCAGAGAAGATGGTGGATGACAAGATTTTCTTCCCAAAATTAAGGACCTGGCATTTTTCAAGAATCAGCTGGAGCACGTGCAGCAGCCCATGGAAAACAAAGTCAACAGTGGTGTGGGCCAGGATGGCTTGCCCCTGTCCTCCCCATTCCTCAAAGGCTTCCTGGCTGGCTATGTGATGGCTAAATTGAGGACATCAGCAGTATTGGTCTTTGTCTTGGGTACCTGCACTGGCCTCTGTACAGCTCAAGTCTATGAGACATTGAGGTACTATCTGTGGTCACTGCACCAGCAGCCTGGCCAGCTCTGGGGGAGGCAGGGTAAGCAGCTGAAGCCTACAGGCAGAGGCTTTTCTTCCACAGGTATTGTAACTGGCTTCCCTGGCTGTCTCCACCCTTCCTGCCACCCTCACCCCTGCATCCCTTCCTGCAGAAGGTGGATAGTGAGTGGCTCATGAGCCTGCACCTTAGACTCCTTCCCTCCATAACCCAATGTACTGGCTCCAAGACTTTGGCTTCCAGGGCCACCACCCCCTTTCTCTTTCAGCCTTTATTGTGGAATTCGCAGCTGGCTCTGAGCCTCAGAATTCTCTCTGGTGATGCACCATGGCTCCTGCCTCCTTGGAGCTGGCCCCATAACTTGATTTTCCCCAAATGTGTCACATATACCACACAGGGTCTGGCATGGGCATAAGTATAGAGGATGGGGGTAGCCAGGCCTGGGGCATCCCGCTGGACCCTGATGCTACTCTTGTCCACTGCCATGTATGCCCTACTGCTGGCGCTGCACCATGTGGATGGCCTTTCAGCCCTTCTCAGCCGTGCTACTGACTGAGTTGACCAAGTTACCATTATGCACTTTCTCCCTCCTGGTGGACTGGCAAGCATGGCCCTAGCACCAGGCTGCCTGCTTCACACTATCAACCCTGCGCTATGGTGCTAACAAAAACCTAGTGATCTACCCTCAGTGGTACATGGACTTAGCACTACCAGGGGCTGAGCAATCTCAAGGCTGGAAGCTGATGCTGAAGGCGGTATGGAGCCTGTTATGCAGCTGGTGGCCTACCGGACCTCCAGGACACCCTTCCTGGGCCCTGTCCCATGGCCCCATGCCCCTGCATATCACCCCACTGGGACTGCTGCTCCTTCTCCTGTACTGCCTCATCTCAGGCTTGCCACCCATGTACGCAGAGCTGCTCACAAAGTGACAGCGGCTGCCCTTGCACTTCAGAACCTCTTCCTCGACATTTTCAGCGTGCTCCTGAGCCTAAGCCTGCACACAGACACCTGCTCCAGGCCCGGCCTCCTGGAGAGTTTCTCGGGATGGGCAGCTTTCATGGTGCTGAGCCAGTTGCTAAATGCAATGCTCATGTCGGCTGCCTCTTGGTTGTGTCCTGCTCACTGGTGGTCAAGGCCGTGCTCTCAGCAGCCCTGCTGCGGCTGCAACTCACAGCCGCCTTCTTTCTGGCCATGCTGCCCATTGGCCTGGCTGTGCACCTGTCCCGTGGCAGCCACTAGCCTCCTGACCACCTCCACCCTGACCCCTGATGCCGAACTCTGACCCTGTAGATTAGGCACCACCATCAGAGCCTACTCCCAGGCCTCTCCTGCTCTCAACAGCCCTCAAATAAGTGCCTTGTGGGAAAAGCCAGGAAGTGAGAGCAGCCAGGTCAGTCTCTGGAGGTTGGTGGATGAAGGTATACCCCTGGGACTTGAATAGTGGGTTTGGCTAAAACTCTTAACAGCCCTCAAGTCCTTCCAGACTAAGGAATTAAGGGAGCATCAATACCTAGGCTGAGGAATGAACACACCCCTGATGGGAGAGGGTCCATGCCTCATCCTGCATTAATGCAGTTGCTCAAAGGGAGCTGTGGGGCCCAGGTGGCTTTCCTTGCACACTATGGTCACTCCAGCAGGCCCCCTATCCCCAAGCCTGGTGCTGGCTGCCCAGCATCAGCCCAGCCATGGTGCATGCCTTCCCCATAGGGGGTATTTATTCCCCACTGTCCTGCAAGAAGACTCAAATGACACAGATTACATAGCCTTCATCCAGGCCACTCTGCCAGGCTCCCCCAGCTCTGTGGCACCTGGAAGACTCGCCCCCTGATCCTTCCACTGTGCTACTCCCACACTCAGTCTTCATCCTGGAAATCCCAGAGAGGGCTGGGGCTTGACTCATCTCAGGGAATGTTGCTCCTGGGCCCTGGCTTAAGCCTACACTCCTGATTTCTCTGCTTACCCCAAAGGCCCGCTGGAAGCCCACTGCCCCCTATGGCTCCTAGGTGGTACCGTCCTTCCCCACTCTGGGTCCTGCCCTGCCTAACAGTGTCCCAGCTTCCAACAGCCTGGGGAAGCTCTACACAGTGACCTGGGGCCTGGCACATGGAAACTTCTATAGCTCAATCAGTGTCTCTAACCTCATAAGTGAGAAGGTCTTAATAAAGTGTTCTGGGGTTTAGGTTCTTAAAATTGACTTAAAAAAAGTGGCTGTAGTTGACATTCTTCTCTGGAAGACATGCTATTACCTCAGCTCTAAGCTCCCGTCTCCAAGGACCTGTCTCAGGATCAGCCTCCTCCCTACCACTAACATTTTTGAGACTTGGAGTTCTCATCTATGCCAACCATTCACTTCTTGGACTGTACATCACGAGAGGAGAAATATTTCCTGGCTCAAAAGAAATCATTCTCAAGAAGCTTTAGTTTACATAAATGTTACATTGAAAATATAGGGGATTCCCATTTACCCCACCTCCTCCCCCTCCCACACTTCCCCCCATTTACAATAGCTGTCATTAATATCGTACATTATTTACAATTGATGAGCACATACTGAAGCATTGCTACTAACCGTGGACTATAGTTTATATTATAGTTTACACTTTGCACCACACAATTTTATAGGCTTTGACAAAATGTATAATGGCCTGTATCCATCATTGCAATACCATGCAGAGCAATTCCAATGTCCCCAAAATGTCCCATGTTACACTTATTCTTCCCTCTTCCTCCCCTCAGAAGCGCTGATGACCACTGTCTTTATATCAATGTTACAAGTTCTTCCATTACTAGAATAATATGTCTACTTTGGTTCATAGTTGCATTCCCCCTTTCTATTTGTTCATTCCTCAGTCTTGAGGATTTTGGGGTGGTGCTTCTGATTGAGTTGGGGAAGGAGGCTTAGATCCCATGGGGCAGATGGATGGAGCTGTCTTGCTTGCAGTTGTAGATACTCTTTGTTTTTTTTGGATGGGCGTTGTCCATCAGCATCCTTTTGTTAGTTGTCCTGGGTCAGTCTGATGAACTGGAGAGTAGGTGTTGGCTGCAACTCTGCTGATATTGAGGGCTCACCCGGCATATGAACATCCTGAAGATTTAAATCTCTGGGACATATATTTAATGAGTATAGTGCTAAATATAAGTTCAAATTAAAGGGACAGAAGAACTCATGGATTTAATTCTGATAACAAGTTTTAACCAGCTGGTTTTGTGATGTGTGTTAGTGGAGTATTTCAGGCCCTCTCTCTCCGTTTGGTTCATTTGCTTCTATCTCCAGTACATAATGGTTATTTTCATTGTATGTTGTTGTGTGTGTTCTGACTTCAGCCTGTAATACTATATTCTTTCCTGCAAGCCCCATGTACTTTTCTATATAGCTTTAATTTGGTGTAAGCTTTTTTAGAATTTAGGAACGCAACTGATACTCTATGTAGGCTTATTGTAAAGTGATTCTCTAAACAGATTATTGAATTTAAGGTATGTTTTAAGCATAAAATTTTTTGTTTATTTAATATTTGTATCATACCCATTTCCAAAAAGGATTTAAGGTACACTTATACTTTGCATAATAAAATTGTAAAAACAGAAAAACACACACGAATGTGCACAATTGCACATGCAAAGGCATACACATACACTGGCACACAACAAACAAATGCACAAGCCCACAAACATCTCACACATACTCTCACACAGCCTCACACTCTCACTTACACATGCACATTTATCAAGTGCCTATGTTAGGCTCTTTCCATGACCCATCACAGTGGCCTCATTGTATGGCTGTGATTTTACCATGAGGAAATCTGGGCTACAAGAGGCAAATTCATCTCCCTGAGATGACTCAGCTAGTGGGAAAGATGGAATTGGAGTCTAGATCCTTGTGATGGAAATTCAAATTCTTTCCACTGCTCCACAACGACTTAGGTGTCAATTTAGGAGTTCATTCCAAAAATTTTCATACAAAGACAACTTCCTAAATTTCTGTTTTTGGATATGGTTGTTTTTAAATCTTGCAACATGTGAGACCCAGATTCTCCAGGGATACCATCGATGAAGCCAAATGCTGACCACCCCCAAACCCCAGGATAATATTCTCCATGTCTAACCTGCTACCAGGGAAGACCTGGTAGGGATGGCACCGACAAAATTGGCCTTCCCAGTTGACAAACATGCTTATAGTCTTTCCACTCCAGGCCATGCACAAGGCTGTACTGACTATGGATGAGAAGAAGAAAGAAGCTACTGGTACCACCATTGTAGAAGACATCCCAACATCTAAGCCTCACATGTTCAGAAGAGTCATCTATGTCCTTGTCAATATCTCCCGATTGAAACAAGACTGCTCTCTTCATGGAAAAGGTGGTGAATCACAATGAAATATGAGAGTCCCTCCAGTTTCTGAAATCTACCCCCAAAGCTGAACAATAAAGAATGTGGAGACCTGGCCAAAATACTTATGGAGTATTTACAGTAGCAACTAAAAAACTGAAATATGTAGGAATAAATTTAACTAAGGAAGTAAAGAACTTGTACAGAGAAAACTATACACCATTGCTAAAAGAAATCAAAGAGGACCTAAATAAATAGGACATTCCATGTTCATGGATTGGAAGACCAAATATCTTTAAGATATCAATTCTACCCAAATTGATTTACAGATTCAATGCATCCCAATAAAAATTCCAACAGAATTTTTTGAAGAAATTGAGAAGCTAATTATCAAATTTATTTGGAAAGATAAGGATCCCCAAATCACCAGAAACATCTTGAAAAGGAGGAACAATGAAGGAGGACTCACACTGCCTAACATCAAAACATATTACAAAGCCACAGTGGTGAAAACTGCATGGTATTGGCACAAGAGTAGACATATTAACCAATGGAACCAAATTGAGAGATCAGAAATAGACTCACATCTATGGCCAACTGATATTTGACAAGGCTGTCAAGTCCACTCAACTGGGATGGAACAGTCTCTTCAACAAATGGTGCTGGGAGAACTGGATATCCATATTCAAAAGAATGAAAGAAGATCCCTATCTCACACCCTATACAAAAATTAACTCAAGATGGATCAAATACCTAAGCATAAGAGACAGACATAAAACTTCTTAAAAAATGTAGAGAAGCATCTTCAATATCTTGTGGTTAGCAATTGTTTAATTAACTTTACACCCAAAGCATGAGCAATGAAAGAAAAATTTAAAAAATGGAAACTACACAAAATTTAAAAATTTTTCGCTTCAATTTTTTAAAAAGTTTGTCAAGAAAGTGAAAAGGCAGACTACTCACTGGGAGAAAATATTTGGAAACAACATATCCAATAAGGGTCTAATATCCAGCATATATAAAGAAATCCTGTAACTCAACAATAAAAAAGAAAAACCACCCAATTTTAAAAATAGGCAAAAGACATGAAAAGACATTTTTCTAAAAGGAAATACAAATGGCTAAAAAGCACATGAAAAGAAGTTCAATATCACTAACTATTAGGGAAATGCAAATCGAAACTATAATGAGATATCATTTCACACCTACTACATTGGCCGCTATCAAACAAGTGTTGGAGAGGATGTGGAGAAATAGGAACACTCATTCACTACTGGTGAGAATACAGACTGGTGCAACCAATGTGGAGGACAGTTTGGTAGTTCCTCAGGAAGCTAAGTATAGAATTACCACATGATCCAGCAATCCTGCTACTAGGTATATACCCAGAAGAACTGAAAACAGAGACAGGAAGAGATAGATGTATACCAATGTTCATAAAGGCATTATTCACAATTGCCAAAAGATGGAAGCAACACAAGTGTCCATCAACAGATGAATGGAAAAACAAAACATAGTTTATATGTATGACGGAATAGTATTCAGCTATAAGAAGGAATGCAACAACATGGATGAACCTCAGAGAACTTATGATGATTGAAATAAGCCAGACACAAAAAAGAAAAATATTTTATAATTTCAACTAGTATGAACTAAATAAAAGAAGCTAACTTAGAGAGTTAGCATCTAGAAGATAGGTTACCAGGAGATAGAATGTGGGTAGAGAATAGGGAGCCAATGTTTAATCCATTCAGAGTTTATAATTAGATTGATTGCAATGGTTCAAAAATAGAAAGAGATGAGGTTAGCACAACAATGTGAGTGTTATTAACAGAATGGAAATATGCCTGTTAATATGATTGAAAAAGGAGGCTTTGGACTGTATATGTTGCTAGAACAAAAACTGGAGTTTAAACGTGGGACTGCATAGCACAGTGAACCCTGTGGTTGCTGAGATTATGGTTAATAATAATAAAAAAAAGAAGGTTCTCTGATGACCTATAACAAAGACACATCACTTGTATAGGGCATTGATAGGTGGGTGGTATATGTGGGGAATACACCCAAAGTAAAATATGGACTATAGTTAACAGTAATAGTTTAACATTCTTGCATCAGTTGTAACAAAGGTACCACATTAATGTTAAGTGTCAAAAATTGTGGGGGAGGGAGGGTTATGGGACCTTTGCCTATTTTATTCTTAGAAAAATGTTATATGATGCAGAAACAACTAATTTCCTCATCTGTTATACTGTTTTATTCTGAGATTTCTCTAAAAATACATGTGAAGAACTTTACATGAGAAGTAAAGAAAGTAAATAATTTATATTCTGCATGTCAATTAACATAACCCTGTTAAGAAGGTAAAGAAAGGATATGGTCAGGTTTCTCAACAGATGGGGCCTTTTGAACATCTTGAAAGTACATAGCTAGATACTTCTATGGGATATAAAGTATTCTGGTTGCCATAAATATGTTTTCTGGATAGATAGAAACCCACACAGTAGGTAACAAAATATTAAACTTCCTTCCTGGAGAAATCCTGCTACTTTCTCAAATAAAATAGCAAAAAATTCTGGATTATATAAGCCTTGCTTAATCAAAGAAAACAGGCCAATAAGTCATGCCCTCGATCTTAAGACTTAAATTTATGACTTTATGTCTGTAATAATGAAATTAAGCCTAAGTATAATTAATGACTAAGAGTTGCCTCCTGAAAACATCCTTGTTACTCAAATGTGGCCTCTCTCTAAGCCAAACTCTGCAAATAAACTCACTCCCTTCCCAGAGTGTGGGGCATGACTCCCAGGGATGAACCTCCCTGGCACCAAAGGATTATTAACATGCATTAATCAGTGATGCATTTGGGGAAAGAATTTGACCTAAAAGGGGAAATACTAAACAAAATAGAATTTTTATGGCCAAGTTAATTCAAAGTGAGTCAGGAGGTCATTCTGGAGGTTATACTTTTACAGACCTCAGCCAGACATCACAAACTGCCACATTTAAAACATCAAACAAAAGAGCTCCTGAGGGCCCTAGGTACAGACAGACACTATAGGCAAGCCACATGGCCTTATTAAATCAACAAGTCCTCAGTGGGCCCTCTCTGGGAATATATGTAAATCTATTTCCCCAATATAACATAGGTATACTCATTTATAAATTCCCTAATCATGAGTCTTCTACTCCTTTTATCTGAACCTATAATTTTCAATTTACCTGTTAGGTATACTTCTCAGAGAGTAAAAGGCTTCAGAGTGCTCATATGCCAGTTGAGCCTTGCAACCTAGTAGATGTGCGGTGAATTCCTAGTCTCCAGTTCTTTGGATCTGCCCTGGATAACCAACAAAATGATAAGGATGGACCAGCCCTACCCAAAAAAACAAGGAGTGTCTTCAACTACAAGTAAAATAATTCCATTCCTCTGCCTCACAATATCAATGTCCTTTCTCCACCTGAAGTAGTCAGAGGAGACATTGCCCCAAACCCCTCAAGAATGAGGTATGAAAAAAAGTGGGGGGCAGAACATAACCACTAGCCAAAGCAGATTGTAGTTGTTAACTGAGTAACTTGTAACATTGATGCAAATGACAAATAAGAAAATTCAAAAAAAGCATATTTTCAAGATCTCAAGGTAGCAAAAAGTGCATCACTGTGGAATCAGAAAGACCTGGGTTCAATTTCCAGCTAAATAATATATCAGTGAACACAGGCAAGTCTCTATTGTTCCCTGAGGTTCTGGCTTCCATCTGCAGTGTGCATATATCAACTTTCTGGAAAGGCTGAACAAGTTACAAATCCCAAGGGAGTGTCCTCCAACCATAGTGGGTGTTCAATAAATTATTCTTCAGAGTTGCCTTCCAGGCTCTGAGAGTTTAAATCTCAGGAAAAGTGGGTCCCAGAGGGCACTCAAAGCCCTTGTGTAAATTGTACCATGGAAATAGGGTCAGGGACTTAGTAGAGGTGGGTTGAAAGCAGGGGCATGGTGTATCCCACCTGGTCTCCCTTGCTCCCCAGGCAGAGTTTTCAATGCAGAGTGCTGAGTCCAGGTCAGCACACTGAGGCCCTGCTCTGCTGGGTGACTCTGAACAGGTCTCCTCCCCTCTGTGGTCTCAGGCTCTCCATCCTGTCCAGAGAGAGTGTTGAGTTCAAAGGTCACCAGGGTCCCTCCCACTCAGACTTGCCTAAGCCTGATGTTCTTCTGGGACCACAGCAGGTCTGCCCAGATCTCTGAATTTCACACCTTGGTGCAGGAAAAGTCCTTCTGTAATGTCACAGGCATATGACCTTGATGCTTACAAAACCACCAAATTACAGAGGGCAGGATGTCTGAGTAACTTGTGCCTAGGTATGACTAGGAGGAGCTTTGGTTTCTTCTCAACAAATTTCATTTATCAACTCCAAGCCACCCTCATAATTTCCGTAAAAATGCTTACTCAGTCCAGCTTCAAGATGAAACCCTAGTCCCTGCCCCACCAACTGGGTGCCTCTAAGCCTCTGTGATATAGAATTTCTGGAGCGTCCTTTAGCCTCACATTACCTTCTCAAAAACCCTATTCTGTAGCCAGCATGGATTTCTTCATTCCCCATTTGACTGGTGATGAAGCTGATGTTCAAAGGGAATATCTCAACAAGGAGATCAGGGCTCCTTTATTCTACAACGTTTGTTAAACTTTCTTCCTTCATTGTTGATGTTCACCTTCCACTATCTCCAGGCAAATGAAAGAAGCCTTTCCAGTGTGCACACACCATGGAAGGGGACTTCCACAGGGAAGAGGAGACCATGTCATGGAGCCCATGATGGGCAGTCTGGGCCTGTATGACCTGAAATACTCAGATGGTCTCTCCAGCCGGGTGCTGCTGGTGGACTATGAGGGGGACGCCACGGCCACCTACATACTGCCCTGGCTGGGGAAGCTGCTGCAGCTGTGGAACAACTTTTTAAGTTGCTATAAAACAGAAATATGAGGTGATTCTACAACCCAGGGGTTAACTCAGAAGTTGCCCAGGACTCTGAGCCACATCATGACTGGCCAGTGGGCAGGAGATCCTGTGCCTCCACAGGGGTCTATACTTAGATCAGTCAGCACTGGCTGGCATCCATGAAAGGGATTGTCACAAGGTGAGGGGGCAAAGGTCTTTTCCTATGTGACATCCCTCCTTATTAGGAAGCTGACCTTCTGATAACCTCCACCTGGTACAGGGGGTAAAGGAAGCACAGTGCTATGGGAGAAGCAAGAACATAGAGGTGGCTTCCAGGCAACAGAGGCAGTTTTGGAGTTAAAGGGTAGCGTGTCAATGGATGGACATGAGAAAAGCCTGCTTGGAGAAGTCCTGGCAAAAAGAAAGGGCCAGACCTTGGAATGTTCAGGACATATTTCACAGTGGTGCATGAAGTTCCTCCCTGTCTAGAGCAATGTGGTTTGTTTGGGCCCCAGAGGGAGTAAACATACTCGAGTATGCATCTCAAGTAATTGTTTATTTGTATATAATAAAAACTGCCATTCTTTGATGGACTGTCTTATGCCCACTATGAAGCAATATATAAATACATAACTACTTTTAATATATAATAGTTATGAAATAAATAAAAAGTAAATGTTAACTAATTGAAATATATATAACTGAATATAGATTAAAAAGTGTCAAGTTAAAATAGGAAGTCAGGCTTTCATCCTTCTGGCCCACCACAGTCCACTCTGGAGCTCCCTGCACCAGGGGAAGGGGTGCATTCAAGAGAACCAGGATGCACTGTCAGGCCCACATCAGGGCTCCCCAAGTTCCAGTCCACTGGGTCATGCTGATCCTCCCTGGGGCTTGCCTTTTCCCCATGGGAAAGTGGAGCTGAGCCATGCAGCCTGTGCCACCCCCATCTCTCACTATTTGGACCAATGTAACACAGCACCTGCATCCCACCTCCCCCCAGCTGGTCCTTTTCTGGGCATTGAAGATTCAGGCCTTTGGGAACACCCAGGGAGAGATGTGCTTCTGTGAGGACACAGGGATTTTGCCTAAAGGACCTTTTCAGAGGACAAGGGCTTTGAGCAAGATTATCCAGGACTATAGGATCCCTAGGATGCTGACACTCTCTGACCCCATGGGCAAGGAAGCTAATGAGTAAATGAACCAAGGCCAAATCCCATCTGGGATGTGGGCAGGAAAGCAAGGTGCTTCATGGGGAAACATCCAGGAAAGCAAACACTTCTACAGCATGAGGGATCTGAGTTGAGCCTAATCCCCAGGTAAAGAGAAGGATCCCTGGATCATAGTCTCTGTCGTGGCACCAAACTCACCCAGTATCCTGGCACCCACCATGACCACCAGCATATTTACAGTCCTTCCTCTCTCCAAGGGGTCCAGTTGGTTCTGAAAAGCTGTTGCCACCCTCCTGGGTCAATGTGAGGTGAGGGTCACTGCCCAGCTCTCCCCGACCACCTCCTACCTGCTTTCCGTGTGGCTCAACTTCTACCTGGTGGCATGGAAACCTGGCCTGCTCTTGTCTCAAGCCCTCCCATGGTTTTTCCAGGGTGAAGAGGTACTGGGCCAAGGCAGGAGGCCCCTAAAAACAGCGCTTTCAGTGTGGGCCTCATGAGCCCAGCCCATGTTCACAAGGAACTCAAGGACCACAGCAGCCAGGAAGCATGGCCAGGCCTCCGACCAGATGGAGTCTACTCCCCCTGAACTCTCAAAAAATTTGCTTTTCTTAGAGAACTGTCTGCTCCATCCCATACAATGTATAATCACCCGTTAGGCCAGGCTTGGGGATGAATGTCAATCTAGAGGCATTGTTGACTCATAGGAGAAATTCTGTTATACAGACAAATATAATTAAATTTTTTAAATTATATTTTAAATTTTTTTAATTTCACATGATTCAATCTAATAGAAAATGGTTAATTGTTTCCCTAGCCAACGTCATGTTCTCTAGAGTTTTCCCAAACTAGATACCTTAGACCACAACTGATTCCCTTAATGTTAGGGGCATGCTCAAGCACCTGGAACAATGCCAGACATCAGGATCCAAAGACCTGGCTTCAATTCCATTTTTCACCACTTAGCATGGTGTGAAACTGGAGACATCACCTGGCCTCTCTAGCCTCAGTCCCTCGTATGATAATGAAACCTACCTTAGAGTTGGTGTGCGGTTCAAATGAGATGTTGAAAACACCTTTATAAAGATAACAAAGCAGGCTGCACATGTAAGAACCAGGACCTAGGGATGCTTCCCAGCCATTATCCCATTTAATCCCCATGCTGCCTTGCAAGGTCCTGAGTATATCAGCTGAGCTCTTTTATGTTCACCCTACCAATGAGGAAATGGATATACTAAGAGTCCCATTGACTTGTCGAATGTCATGTAGACAAATGGATACTGGAGCTGACAGGGACAGATATCAGCCCAGTTGTAAGATGGCCCATGGCTGTGTCTTTGGCAGTGACCAGCCCTGCGGCACAGGCACCTGGCCTCTACTGAATGTCTCCAGGTTCAGGCACAGGTGTAGCAACCTGACCTGTATAGCTCATTTGCTTCTCTCAAGAACTCTATGAGGTGCAATCAAGCGATAGAGACCCTGGTTCTGGAACGTTCATTGGGCTCGCAGCCAGCAAGCTCCCTGGGAGAGCAGGTCAGGGAAGAAGTCAGGCCTGAGATGCTGTCAGCCGTGAGGAGGGAAATGCCCAGGCTGAGCCCTGAAGGCACCCCAATATAAATTCCTTGTTTCTTAAGGAACTGAGCCTTCCTGTCAATTTGAGGAGCCTAAAGGAAGGCAGAGTGGGGCGTGTGTGTAAGACCATCCAGCCAAAGCCAGCCTCTCTGAGGATAAGTAGGATCTGCTGAGGAAGGCGTCCTCCCTACAGCTCCCCATGAACTGACACCGTGTGTGAGGGCTGGGAGGCACTGTGCCTGGTTCATCTCCACCATAATGACAGAGAAACTGAGGCACAGAGTGGGTAGGCTAGTGTTTGCCAGAGCAGGGTGTGGACACGGCAGCCGAGCCACAGCTGTCCTCTTTAACAGTAAGCTGGGGGTGGAATGAGGCCATGAGAGTAGGCTCCCAGCTCAGCGGAGGGGTCTGTCCATGGAAAGTACAGGCACGTGGGTGCTATCTGGTGCTTTTTCCCTCCTTCTCCCCTGTGCCTAGGCTGGGCTGTGCGGCCTCAGTGCTCTGTGCCTGGAGCCCTCCCAAACCCCAGCAGGCAGGAATGAGCCAGACTTGCGACCAGGTCCACCCTTGTTTCCATTAATTCTCCACTTGGTCCAGAGTCTGCGTCCCCTTGCCTAACTATCCTCCTTGATGGAGAAGATGCCTTTGTAGTTACTTCAGTGAAAATTCCTTGCCCAGAATTGCAACTACCAGACCCTCAACTGCTCTTTGGGCCCAAACCCTCCTCCCACAGGGGTCCTATTGGCGTTAATCTCCTGATTAAAGCAACTGATCTGAAAGGTTGAATGTGTATTCATAACTCCTCAGTTAACTTTCCTATCTGGGCTGTGGCTCTTTCTTCCATCTGTTGGTCCCTCACCAGCCCTGTGAGTGTGAGATCCCCACCATGCTGCTCTCATTTACCCCTACCAGCTGTCAGGGTTGGCATCTAGATACAAGGCTTAATTCTCCCAACAATCCCGTTTTGTAGTTTAGGCAAAATGAGGCTCATTTCTGACACTAAGTGACAGAAGGTCATTGCAGACCCCAGATTAGAAGTCAGTGACATCAGAAGGTAAAAGTAGGTCTTTCCCAACATTGCCACCTCTTCACCTCAGCCCCCACCCACACACTTTCTGTAGAGACTCTCATCTGACCCCTGTCAGTGCTATGCACAAGACCAGGACAAATTGGTGCCCAAATGGATAGGTGAGTGATTGCAAGAACCTCTGCCCAAATGTGCACTTGGGGCCTCACTCATCTAGGGCGCCCACCTCAGGACTGGCTTCTGTGGGCTGCGAGTCCACTGTTGTTTAGTGGGTTCACATTCCTGGCTGCTCCAAGGAAGGTGTCGCAAAGCTGCAGGGGGGTAGAAGGACTGCAGGGCATTTTACCACGTGGTGATCAGAGGAGAGGGCTGTGTCCTCCTAAAGACCATGGCAGGACCCCGGGAACCCCACACAGGGACCACGCCCCAGGAGAGAATGGACATTCCTCTCTGACTGGGTCAAGTATATTTTGATCCCAATGGGGAAATTCAGTGGGGTCTCAGTTGACCCAAACCCTCTGTGAAATGAACAAACTTCTCTCTTGTCAGGTAAGAGGAGGCCCCCAAGTCAGACAAGCCTGCTCTGAGCACCTGCTGCAGGTGCCCCAGGAAACATTGGGCAATGTGTGCAAATATTTTATTACTAAAACATGGAAAAGTGCATTGGCGCTAGCATCTTGTGGACAGAAGTTAGGGATGCTGCTAAATATCTTACAGTGCACAGTACAACCCAATAAATCAAAGACAAACCAGGCTCAAAAAGTCAACAGAGCCAAGGTTGAAAAACTCTCAGCTGCTCTGTGCTTGGCCCTCAGAAGAAGTCTTGAACCCACAGTCACAGAGTTTCATTCTCCGTGAGGAGGCAAGTTATATGCACAGAACTTAGCTGCAGGCAGAGCACAGGACATGGAGCAGAGTCCTGTCCAGGCCCAGCTCCGCTTGACTAGTTCTATGGCTTGGGAAAAGCTACCTAACCTCTCTGTCCCTCTTTTTTCCCAACCTGCACAAAGGGGATAAAAAATTTACCTAGAGATTCAAGAGAAACTCTGTGAGTGGCTGGAGGATGAGGGCTTGTCCATTTTTGGCCCATACCCCAGGCCTGAAACATTATAAGACTCAGAGAAAATGAAATTCAGACTCCAGTGGCCCAAATGTGAGGGCTGTAGTTGGTCCAGAAGTGCTGTCTCTCCAAGAGCCTTGTCATTGCCAAGGTCAGGGACTTCCTGGTGCCCGGGGTGACCCTTAAACCAAGATCCTCAAAGGCCTGTAGCTGAACCTCACACGAAGGTCAGAGGCTGAGCTCCATGAAGGTTTCCAGCATCTTCTCTGCATCATAAACCAGCCAGACAACCAGCTCAGCTGACCACATGCAACCTGCTGTTCCTCAACGAGAGCCTAAAGGCAGTGGGTAAGGTTTTGGCAGAGGTCAAGAAGCTGTCCCACTTAGATGCCTTCTCCATCAACTTCAGGGATACCAGAGCAAACAAGAAACAGATCAACATGTATGTGGAGAAGGGAATTCAAGAGGAAATTGTGGATTTGGTCAAAGAGCTTGTGAAGACAAAGTTCTTGCTCTGTTGAGTTACATTTTATTTAAAGGTAAGGTTCTATACTGATCATGATTTAGTCCCACCGAAATTTCCCAAAACATCACCAAACACTGAGTTTTAAATATTCCTTGGCAATATAGGATGGCATATAACAGTGCAGCAAAGAATGCATAAGCAAATATTCCAGAGAAAAATAACAAAAAAATATTGTATAATTAAATAAGTTTGAGGAGATGCTAGATTAAACAGAGTCAAATCATCTTCTTCACCGTAGGACTTTTCAGAGCATTTATGTCCAATGTGCATTACAAATGACCCCTGGGGAGTGATAGATTATTTGGTCCAAATAATGGAGACTGAGAAGAATTTCTAGCAGAGCGTATGAAGAGAATCGTGTCTGAGGACACATTCTTGGGGAAACCTGGGCTAGTGGAGAAGGGCTGATGGAGTCAGAAAGACCTGGGTTCAAGCCCTGCTCCCCTACATATCAGGGGTGTGGCCATCGACGAGTCTGTTGCCTTCTCTGTGGTTCTGGCTTCCACCTGTAGTGTGGATATGAAATACCCTTGCTGTCAGGATTCTGGAAAGGCTGAACAAGTTACGAAGCACGTGGAACTGTGCTTGGTACCTAGTGGATGGTAAACAATTGTCCAATCAGAGCTGCTTTGTAGCATCTGAGAGTTTAAACCTCAGGAATGCACACCCCAGAGGGACCTTGAAGCCCCTGTGCAAATCCTACTATGGAAACTGGCCGGGGGGTGGAGGAAGTTGGAGTTCAAAGAAGAGGCTGGGTCCTACCAAATGGGTCTCCTTTACTCCCCAGGCAGAGTTCTCAACAGAGAGCACGGAACCAGGATCAGCACACTGAGGGCGTGTTCTGCTGTGTGACTCTGGGCGGGTCTCCTCCTCTCTCTGGTCTTAGTCTCCTCCTGTTGTCCAGTGAGCGAGCTGGGCTCCAAAGTCACCAAGAACCCTCCTACTCTGGCTTGTACTGAGCCTGATGTTCTCCTGGGACCTCAGCCGGGATGAGAGGCACAGACTTCTGCATTCCACACCTTGATCTAGGAATAGGCCTTCTGTAAATTACAGGTTTTTGATCTTGATGTTTACTGAACCACCAAATTACAAGGAACAGGATATCTGTATATGGTGTCCATATGTATGACTTGGGGAGTTTTGGTCTTTTCTCAACAGTTTTCTTTATCAACCCCAAGCCACCCTCAAACGAACACACTTTACATGTAAAAATGCTTACTCAGTCCAGCTCCAAGATGAAACCCTAGTCCTTACCCCACCAAGTAGGTATCTCTAAGCCTTTGTGATATAGAATTTCTGGAACCTCCTCTAGCCTCAGAATATCCTCATAAAAGCACTATTCTGTGGCCCGCATGGATTTCCTCTTGCCCCACGTGACTGATGATAAAGCAGATGTTCAGAGGGAATATCTCAACAAGGAGATTAGGGCTCTTTTCTTCTACATTTGTTAAACCTTCTTCCCTCATCACTGATGTTCACCTTCTTCTATCTCCAGGCAAATGGAAGAAGGCTTTCCAGTGTACACACACCATGGAAGGGGACTTCCAAGTGGACGAGGAGACCATGTCATGGATCCCATGATGGACATTCTGGGTCTGTATGACCTCAGTACTCAGAGGCGCTCTCCAGCAGGGTGCTACTGGTGGAGAACAAGGAGGACGCCACGGCCACCTACATCCTGCCCTAGCCGGGGAAGCTGCAGCAGCTGGAGGACAGGCTTAGTGAGGAACAACTTTCTACATTGCTAAAAAACAGAAACATGAGGTTTCTGTTTTTAGCAAGGGCTGACTCAGGAGCTTTTCAGGACTCTGAGGCCATCAAGACTGGCCAGGGAGCTGTGAGAGGCTAGACACTGCACCCCTTGAGCCAGAATGTCCTGGAGCCTCCACACAGGGGTCTGTGCTCCATTCAGGCAGCACTGGCTGGGATCCATGAAAGGAACTGTCACAGAGTGAGGGGGCAAAGGTCCTGTTCTCTGTGACATCCCTTCTTTTTAGGAGGATGACCCAGGGGCAGAGAAAGCTAAAGTGTAGCTAAACCAAGACCAAATACCAGGTGCACTGGGAAAAAAGCAAGCACGGTGCTATAGGAGAACCCAGAACATAGAAGTGGCTTCCAGGCAACAGAGGCAGTTTTGGAGTTAAAAGGTAGAGTGTCAATGGATGGGCACAGGAAGAGCCTTCTTGGAGAAGCCCTGGCAAAAAGAAAGGCCCAGGCCTTGGAATGTTCAGGACATATTTCACAATGGTGCATGAAGTTTCTCCCTGTCTAGAGCCATGTGGTTTGTTTGGGACCCAGGGGAGTAAACATACTTGAGTATGCACCTCAAATAAGCATTTATTTGTATATTAGTAAAAACAGCCATGCTTTGCTGGACTGTTTTATGACCACTATGAACCATTTATATATGCATAACTATTTTTAACATATAATAATATTTATAATAATTCTGAAATAAATAAAAATGAAAACTTAATAACTAACTAAAATATATATAGTTAGGGAAGTAGATGTGGCTCAAGCAATTGAGCTCCACTTACCACATGGGAGGTCCCAGATTTGGTTCCTGGTGCCTCCTAAAGAAGATGAGAAAGATAGCAAGCTAATATGATGGGCTAGCGCGGTGAGCTGATGCAACAAGATGATGCAGCAAGAGACACAAGGAGAAAAACATGAGAGACACAACAAAGCAGAGAGCAGAGGTGGCTCAAGCAATTAGGCACTTCCTTTCCATGCAGGAGGTCCTGGGTTCGACTCCCAGTGCCTCCTAAAAGGAAGATGAACAGACCTAGCAAGGGCAAACAATGAGGGAATGGGGAGAAATAAATAAATAAAATAAATCTTTAAATATAAAGATTTATTTATATAAATATAAATACATTTAAATTGTGAAGTTAAGATACGAAATTAAGGTTTCATTCTTCTGGCCCATCACAGCCCACTCTGGGGCTCCCTGCACCAGGGGGTGTGCTCAAGAGAACCAGGACACATGGACTGTGGCCCACATCAGGGCTCCATGAGCATCAATGCCCTGGGTCTTGTTGGCCTCTCTGGAGCCTGCCTTTTCCCCATGGCAAAGGGGAGCTGAGCCCTCCGGCCTGTGCAGTCCCATCTCTCACTTCTTGGACCAATATCACTCAGCACCTGCTCCCACCCCCAAGCCAGGTCGGGCACTGGCCCTGGAGACTCAGGCCCTTGGGGTCACACAGGGAGAGATGCACTTCCCAGAGGACAAGCAGATTTTGCCTGGAGGGGCTTCTCGGTGGACTGGAGCTTTGGGCAAAACTTGCCAGGACAAGAGGCGCCTTCAGATGCGCACACTCACTGACCCCCAGGGGCAGAGGAAGCTAAAGGGTAGATAAACCAAGACCAAATCCCATCCAGGGTATGGGAGGGAAGGCAGGTGGCTACATGGTAAAACAACCAGAAAAGCAAACACTGCTACAGCGTGGGGGATCTGCGCTGAGCACGGCCTTAGATATACTCTGAAACACCACCACTTTCTTTCCCTCATGACAGATCTGCAATTTCGCATTTTCACAAACTGTCCACTTCTGGAACCTACGTTCTTACACCTCTCCTGAGCAAGCTGGGCCTCACCAAGCTTTTCAGCAATGTGGCTGACCTCTTGGGGATCACTGAGGGGGTGCCCCTGAAGCTCTCCAAGGTGAGATTGACCCAAAGAGTCAGTTTGTCTCCCTGGGATCTTTGGGTCATAAAGCTCAGGTGAGAAGCCTTTGAGAGGACAAACAACACAAGGGGACATGCAGAGAATGTCCTCCTGAGGAGCAGAATTGCACTTGTCAGAGATAGGTTTGGTGACTAGAAC
Organism: Cabassous unicinctus; assembly: GCA_029593785.1. Lineage (NCBI taxonomy): Eukaryota > Metazoa > Chordata > Mammalia > Cingulata > Chlamyphoridae > Cabassous > Cabassous unicinctus. The sequence continues at coordinate 12,381 of JAQZBX010000392.1, read as the reverse complement.
AAGCGGATGAGCTGGACGTGGCCCTCGTGTGCCTCTGAGTTACAGTGACCTTGTCTGAAGTCTGTCTCTGACCCTCTGTCTCATCTTTTGCCAGGGGTCCTCCTTTCTTGGCATTAATGTACCCATATTTACAAAGAGAGGATTAGGCTCACGATTGCTAAGGATTTTCCAGTTCCCACATCTGGTGACATATGATCTGTTGAATAAACCACCAAGACTGAATTAACGAGTGAGCCAGTTAAAAATACAGTTTATGTGGGCAAATAAAATGTCACCCAAGAAACAACTACACTCCAATAAGTCAGGGTTTGTTGACTGTGTGCTGAGCTCCTGGTTGTACTAGGCTTGTGAAGGCCACCATCAAAGTCCTTATTCCCAGGGAGCTTAAAATCAAATAATGGAACAGGAAAAACATGCAAGGAAGGCATAGAGGGCAGCACCTCTGCATTCTGAAGTTGAGTTGCTCCCAGCGAGGTTGATGATGGCGTCAGGGAGTGGGAGGAGAGCTGAGCTGCCAGAAACAGGGAACCGCTTTGGGAAAGTGAGAGTAAGGCCTTGGGGAGCATGGAAGCTAGAGGAGGACACAGAGGAGGGGAGGGGAGGCCTGGAGGAGAGGGGCTGCGTGTGGGGTGAGGGCCAGGGAGGGGACCAGTCCCTGGGGAGGGAAGAGGAGAGGGGACGCGTCTGAAATGGGAAGTATCTTGGGACCAGCTGACGGCACCCCACACTTGCACGATTAACGATGTTAAATTATATCTTTTATTCACACACACATAATACACACACACACAAACATAGATTGCAAAGGCACACACAATCAAGCACATACCTGTACACTCATTTACACACATGAAATTTACTGAGCAGCAGGTTGTGTTACGCTCCTTAGGAATAATCACTGTGGATCTAACAAGTCCTGTGATTTTCCATTTGAGGAAACAGGTACCTCAGTAGCTGAGAAATCTCCCTTGGTGACTGTGATGGTTAGGCTAACGTGTCAACTTGGCCAGGTAATTGTGCCCAGGTGTATGGTCAAGCAAGCACTGAGCTAATTGTAGTACAGGGACGTTTATGGACTTTAGTTACCAGTGAGTTTACTGCATAGATAGCTGATTACATCTACATCAACCAGGGAGATTGCCGTCAGCAATGAGCGATGCTTTATCCAATCAGTTGAAGGCCTTAAAAGGGGAAGTGATTTCAGCATTCAGAGAATTTCCCAGCTCGTCTTTGGACAGCCAGCATCTCCCAGAAACTCATCAAGGACCCTCATTGGACTTTCATCGGAGCCCCTGGCTTGCAGCCTGCCTGCGGAACCTGGACTTGTGCATCCCCACGGTCACGTGAGAGAGTCTTGTAAATCTCATACTATTGACAGATCCCTCCTGTTGATTCTGTTTCCCTAGACAGCCCTGACTAATACAGTGACCCAGCTAGCTGGTGGGAAAATGGGAATTTGACATAGATCTTTGTGTTGGAAAATCACATTCTCTCCCCCACACCCTAATGCCTCAGTGGTGAATGTAGGAGTTCTTTGATAAAAATGCTCAAATGGGTGATGCCCAGCCTGGTTCTGTTTGGCATTATTGCTGTTTTAATTTAGGGATGGGAGCAAGCCCCAGCTCCTCCAGGGGCCCAATGGAGAATACGAATGCTGACCACCCACACCCCCAAGCCCCCAAGAAAGTGCTCTCCATGTGTGACCTGCTCCCAGGGGTGGCCTGGTGGGTGGTGCAGCCTGACTCCACCTCCCCAGCCTCAGTACCCAGTCCTAGTCCTAGCCCCTCCAGGTCCTGCACAGGCTGAGCTGGCCATCGACAAGAAGGGGAAAGAAGCTGGTGAAGCCAAGCCCTTGACTGTGCACTACACCATCAACTTCAACAAGCCCATCATCATACTCACCTATGAAGAATACATCAACAGTCCCCTCTGTGCCGAGACGGTGCAATTTCCCACGCAAAACTAACCACCACTCCCCATTCAGGCCAGGCCTCTTCCCTCCAGGAGCCATGGAGAATGGGCTCACCTGGCCCAGGCTTGAGAGTGCATTTGCAAATCTTCTCATCTTGTACATTTTGACTTCCCTTGACACCCTAAGGACATGGGTGGGATCAGAATTGCTGTGTCCTTATATATTCATGAATAAATATTTAATAAGTACTTACTGAGTGCCTGGAAAGAGGCTAGGCACAAGGAAGGGAAAGCTGAAATGTCAGCTAAAGCACACAGCTTATGTCTCGTCCTCATTCTGCTGATGTAAATGCTCCCGTCCTTCCATTTAGGTCTGGGAAAGACTGAGAGTAAACAGCACAGGAGCAGACACCAGCCCCCGGACCCCAGGCTTCACCAGGTGTGCGCCATGTCCTCTTAGGGCCTCCTGCCCTCTGCTCCCCGTTCCATCACATAACAGGCCCTCATCTGTGTCAGGGTCCACAGAGCCAACCGCGAGGCTGCCCAGAGCTGAGACACCACAAGTGACACTGAGCAGCTGGATATCCAGCTGAAGTAGGGCAAGTAGGCCTTCATGGCCCCAATCTCATCCCGCTTTGATGCCTAGGCTGTCCTGGGCCCTAAGCGCACAGGTCTTTTTTCCATATGGCTCCTCAGTGGTTTTCCTACCTCTTTCCCCATAGAGCAGGCCTTGTCATTCCCATTTCTGACCAGGATCCCCAAACCCATCTCCTCTAGTAGCAGGTACGTGATCCTCAGGTAAAAAGAAGGTTCCCTACATCTTGGTCTCTGTCATGTCATCAAAATAACCTTGGGCCCCAGCACCCTCCACGACCAACACCATACTTAACTCGGCACTCTTCTCCACCAGGGAGGTGTGGCCATGGGGAATAGATGGTTTTGGAAAGCCATTTCCACACCCCTGTGCAATTGAGAGGTGAAGGCAGCAGACCAGCTGATGCCCACCACCTCCTTGCTACCCTCCCTTGTGACTGAGCTCCCAAGGGGTCACATGGAAACCTATCCCAGGCCCTCACATGGCCCCCCCAGGGCTGCCACAGCTCCTGGGCCAAAGCTGCAGACCTCCAGGAAGAGCACTTTCAGTGAAGGCCCCGGGGGCCCTTCCCAGGCTCTGAGGCTCCACTCAAGAGCTACAGCTGCGGGGGACCCTTGCCGGGACCCCCACCTGGAGGAGTCTGGTCCCCTGAAGTCTCGAAGAAATGTGCTTGTCCTAGAAAATTGTCTGCTCCATCTCACACAAGCGTGTCGTCACACATTAGGCCAGGCTTGGGAGAGGAGCAGGTTGAGTCACTCGAAGACTCAGTTTTATCAACAAAAATGGTCAAATAACAGCAATTTCACATGATTCCCTATGTAAAATAAAGTTGCAATGTTTCACTGGAAAGTCTCATGTTCTCCTCAGTTCTGCAGGCTTAATTACCCCTGACATACAAAATTCCATTAAAGAGAGGAAACATCATCAAGCAACTAGAGTGATCCCAGACCTGAGTGTCAAACACCCAGGATCAAGTTCAGCCTCTGCCACTTTACATGCTGAGTTACCCTGGTGAAGCCACATAGCCTATCTGAGCTCAGCATCCTCAGCCAGGATAAAACCAACATGAGAGCTGCTGTGAGGTTCAAGTGAAATCTTAACACGGCTTTGACAAAAGTAGCAAAGCAGACTGTGAATGTACACGTGACATCACACGTCCATAGCCCTTCTATGAGCCAGGCACCCTGCAGATGCCTCCCAACCATTGGCCCATTTAATCCCCATTGCTGCACTGTGGGGGCATGAATTTATCAGGTGAGCTCTTTTATGCCAAATCTAACAAAGAGGAAACGGACACTCAGAGAGTTCTGTTGACTTGTCCAAAGTCATGTAGACAAATGGCTTTGGAACCAATAAGGCACAGATGCCAGCGCAGATGTGAGGTGCCCCATGGCCGTGACCTTGGCCATGTCCAGCCCTGTGACACAGGCAGCTGGCGTCGGCCGAGGGTCGCCAGGTGTCATGCACAGTTCTGGGAACCTAACCTGTATGGCTCATTTGCTCCTCTCAAGAGATCTCTGAGGGGGGGTCAAGCAGATACAGACCCTTGTTCTTCGAAGGCCATTGGGCTCCCACCCAGCTGGCCCTTCCTTATGGCCTTGCCGCTCATCCTTGACCTGGGTTAGCAGGTCAGGGAAGGAGCCAGGCCCAAGATGCTGTCAGACGTGGGGAGGGAAATGCCCAGGCTGGGCACTGGAGGTCCCCCAATATAACTTCCTTGTTTGGTAAGGAACTGAGCGTTTCTAACCCTTTTACAGGACTAAGAGAAGGCAGAGGGGGGTGAGTGTGGGGTCTCCTCCCCTGAATCCCTGAGCAGCCCTTCCAACCCCAGCCAGCCTCTCTGAGGATAAGGAGGCACTGCCGAGTAAGTCGTCCTCCCTAAAGGCACCATGTCGGGGGGCTGGGAGGCACTGTGGCAGGCTCATCATCTCCACTCTACTGAATGGGAAACTGAGGCACAGAGAGTACAGGCTAATGCTTACCTGAGTCGAGATGTGGGTCTCAGTAGGAGAGCCGTAGCTGTGCTCTCTACACAGAAAGCTGGGGATGCAATGAGGCCATGAGCAGAAGCCCCGAGCACAGCAGAGGGGCCTGTCCACAGAGAGCAGGCATGTGGGTGCTCTCTGGTGTCATTTCCCTGTAGGACTGAGCTCTGTGGCTACAGTGTTTTGTGCATTGGGTTCTCCCTACCCACACAGGGCAGGAAAGAGTCAGTGTCAGGTCAACTTCTCACTAATAGTTCTCTTTAAACCTCTGCCCGATCCAGAGTCTGTGCCCCATTGCCTAACTCTCTTCCTGGAGGAAGACGGTGCCCTTTTAGTTTCTCCAATGAATGAACCTTGCCTGGAATTTCAGTGTTTAGGCACCTGATTCCATCACCTCATCTGTTCTTTGTGTCCAAACCCTCATCCCATCGGGCACCCTTGGCCTTGAACTCTTGGTTAAAACAGCTGATCTGAAAGGCTGAATGTGTGTTCATTAGCTCCTCAGGTAGCCCTGGGTACAACCTCCTTTTTCTCTGGCTTTGTGGCTCTGCCTTCCTCTGCTGGTCCCTCACTGGCCCTGTGAGTTTGAGGCCCCCACGGCGCTGCTCCCATACACCCCTGCTGCCTCTCAGGGTTGGCATCTGGATAGCTGACTTAATTCTCCCCACCTATCCTATTTTGTAATTTAGGCAAAGTGAGGCTCAGAGACACTAAATAACAGAAGGTAATGACAGACTCCATATTAGAAGTCACTTGTGTCTGACACTAAAAGCAAGACTTTCTCAACATTGCGGCCTCCTCACCCCAGCCCCCACACACACTCGCTTGGGGAGACCCTCATCTCCATCCCCATCAATGCTAAGCACAGGGCCAGGACAGAGCGGGTGCCTGAATGCACAGGTGAGCAGGTTGCAGGGACCTCTGCCCCCATGCACTTGGGGCCTGACTCATCTAGGCCCCCACCCCCCAATCAGGACAGTCTTCTTGGGCTGTGGCCCACTGCTGTTCAGTGGGTGCAGGTTCCTGGCTGCTCCAGGGAGGGGTCATAAGCTCCGGGGGGGTGGGGGGGTGGAAGGACTGCAGGGCCTTTGGTCACACGGTGCTGGGAGGAGGGGCTGTGTGCTCCTGAAGGCCACTGCAGGAGCCTGGGGATCCCACCCAGGGCCCATGCCCCAGGAGAGAGTGGACGTCCTTCTCTGACTGGGACAAGTAAATTATGGCCCCAATTAGTGAAACTCAATGGGGTCTCAGTTGACCTAAACCAGAAAGATTCAAGCATCTCTCCTGTCAGGTAAGAAGAGGCCCCCAAGTCCACCAGCCTGCTCTGAGCACCTAGCGCAAGTGCCCCACATGGGGCAGTTATGGCCTCTGTGGATACATGGAGGCATTTTTGTTCCCCCAACACAGGGTAGGGGGTTGCTAGTAGCATCTATTGAGTAACGCTCAGGGGCTTCTAAGCATCTTGCAATGCCCAGGACAGCTACCCACAAAATGGAAAACCAGGCCCCAAAAGACCTCAGATCCAACATTGAGATACTCTGAGCTACACTGACCCGGCCCTTAGAAGGAGCCATGAAACCACATTCAGTGAGCTTCATTCTCCATCAGTAGGCCAGTTACACACGTGGACACCTGAGCTGCAAGCTGAGCACAGGCCTGAGAGCAGAGACCTGTCCAGGCCCAGCTCTGCCTGATGAGCTGTGTGGCCTGGAACAAATTACCCAACTTCTCTGAGCCTTGCTTCTCATGTTCTGCACAAAGGGGAAAACAAGGCATACCTAGAGAGGAAAGGGAAGTTCTGTGGGTGATTCAAGGATGAGGGCTTGTCCTATTTGGCCTGCATGCGAGTCCAGGAGCATTATTGGACTCAGTGAAAGTCAAATTCATACTCTAGTGGTCCCAAACGTATAAGATAGTTGTCCTAAGAAGGGAATTATGGCTGAAATCCGTGGAATGGGAAAGAGCCTGGCAAGATTCCACATGGCCTGGGTTGTTGTCAGGGCTCCTGCATATGCTAGTTACCTGTCCTGGGCCAGATCCATTCCCTCTGGGGAGCAGTTTCCCCATCCATGATGGGATTGGATGGAAGGCCTCCAAGGCTGCCCAGCTCAGCGTCACACCCACCCGGATCTGGCCTGCCTCCGGCGTATGTGGGAAAGTCCCTAACGCTTCCTGTGGCCTCTTTAACATTCCCGCTGAAGGGAGGCTCTCAGCCTACCTCCTGGACATTGGAAGCTGTAAGTTGGAGAGTCAAGAACACAGGTGCCTGGTTTCTGACGTGGGCCTGCTACTTTACTTCCTCTGTGACTTTCCGCAGGTAACTTAACCACTCTGGGACATGGTTTCCTCATCTGCTAGCATTACCGACCCCACAGGAGACCTGGATGTTTAAATGAGCTCATTCTGGTAAAGGGCGTAGAACAGGGCTAGGCATATGGAAAGCACTACGTAGCTGTCTGATATTTTTCTTTTCCTTTCAGTTGTGACATGTATCAAATTGCTTAACAAGGTCATGTCTAATAAACTGTGGTCCTTGTCCCTGGTACCCTCAGGGGCCAGGGGGGATCCCATGTGGCTGACTGGGCTTGCTGCCTCCCTGGCGTCTTGCAGAACGATTCCATCCTCCATCTCTCAGAGCCTCCTCCTGCTGGTAGACCTGTGCTCTCTGGTCCCCAACTCCCTGGCTGGAGTGTGATGCCACCCAGGAGACAGGCAGATTCAAGCATGAAGACGACCACCCAGCTGGTCACAATATGGCCCCAAACCTGGCTGACTTTGCCTTCAGCCTGTACCGCATGCTAGCTCACGAGTCCAGCACCACCGACATCTTCTCCCCTGTGAGCATTGCTCCTGCCTTGACCATGGTCACCCAGGGGACCAAGGGTGACACCAACACCCAGATCTTCGAGGGCCTTCAGTTCAGCCTCACACAGCGGTCAGAGGCTGAGATCCATCTGCTCCACATCCTCAACCAGCCAGACCACCAGCTGCAGCTGGCCACGGGCAATGGGCTGATCCTCAACCAGAGTCTAAAGGCAGTGGCTAAGTTTTTGGAGGATCTCAAGAAATTGTCCCATTCAAAAGCTTTCTCTGTCATCTTCAGGGATGCTGAAGTGAACAAAAAACAGATCAACACATACGTGGAGAAGGGAACCCAAGCAAAATTTATGTTTTTGTTCAAAGCGCTTGGTGGAGACACACTTTTGTCTCTGGTGAGTTACATTTCATTTAAAGGTGAGGTTACACAGCGATCCTGAGCTGCTTCCTGTGGAAATATACAAACATATTAGCAAACACTCAGTTTTTAAATTTCCTTGGCCACGCAGTGTGGCTTGTAGCCATGCATCTCAGGATGTTTTGAGAAAATTTCTGAGGACATCAAATAAAAATCTTTCCTTATTCAAATAAGCTTGGGGAATGCTGTGTTAAACAGTCATGTCATGCCTATCTCAGCAGGACTTTTCAGAGTTTTCTGTCTTAATGCTCATGCAAATCTCTACTGCAGATGGGGAAGGGAGGGCTTCAGAAAATAGAGAGCAGGAGAAGAATTATTAGCAGTGTTGGAAGGTATGTTTCAGGGCCCATACCTGGGAGAACCTGTGCTAGCAGCATGGCATTGCTGTGGAGTCAGAAAGACCTGGATTCAAGTCCTGGCTCTCCCACTTATCTCTATCATGACCACAGGCAAATCTCTGCTCTCTCTGAGGTTCTGGCTTCTGTCTGCAGTGTGGACATGAAATGCCCTTACTGTTTGGATTCTGAAAAGGCTTAAACAACTTACAAATTAGATGGGATTGTGCTGGGCACAAAGTGAGTGGTGAACTGATGTACAATCAGAGCTGCCTTCTAGCCTCTGAGAGTTTAAATCTTGGGGATGTTGCAGAGGGCACTCGAAACCCCTGTGTAAATCCTACCATGGAAATCTGCTAGGGGAGTGGGAGGTGCAGCTCAAGGCCAGTCAGGATCCTTCCCATGAGGCTCCCTTGCTCCCCAGGCAGAGCTTTCACTGGAGAGTGCTGAGCTGTGTGACCTGGGGCAGTCTCCTCCCCTCTCTGGTCTCAGTCTCCTCATACTGTTTAGGAAAAGACATGGGCTCAATGGTCCCCAAGGCCCCACTCACTCCAACTTGCCCTGAGCCTGATGTCCTCCTGGCATGACAGAGGAGAGAGGATGCCCTGGTCTGTGAATTTCACACTTTGTTCCTGGTAAAGCCGTTTGAGTAGGAACAGATTATTGGCCTTGTATCCACATCATTTCTTGGGGAGCTTTAGATCATACTCAATAGTTTTCACTCATCACCCCCCAAGTCTCCTTCAAATAAACATAACTTCCAAGTAAATATGTTCACTCTGCCAAGCAGTTCAAAGATAAAACCATCAGTTCAGCCCCACGAGCTGGCTGCCTCTAAGACACTGTGCTATAGAAATTCTGGAACCTCCTCCACCCTCAGGGCATAGTCACAAAATCTCTCTTCAGTAGCCTGCGTGGATTTCAGTTTCCCCATTTTACTTATGATGGAGCTGAAGTTCAGATGGAATCAGGATCTTATGCCAACACATTTATCTAACCCTCCTCCCTCCACTGGCTGACGTCCACTTGACTCTGCAGGGAAATGGGAGAAGCCCTTCAAACCTGAGCACACTCAGGAAGGGGAATTCCATGTGATGGGATAGCACTGTCACTGTGCCCATGATGCCCTGCTTGGGCATGTTTGAACTGCACCAATGAGACATGACCTCACGCTGGGTGCTGCTGATGGACTACGTGGGCAATGCCATGGCCTTCTTCACCCTGCCCGACCCAGGAAAGCTGCAGCACCTGGAGGCCACACTCACCAAGGAGCACCTCTCCAAGTTGCTGAAAACTAGGTCTGCGAGGTGACTACCCAACCCAGGGGCTGCCCAGAGCTGGCTGGACCTCTGACCCACAAAGGGACTGCCCAGGATTAGGAGAGGATGGGCCCCACACCCCTTAGGGCACAGCCCCCTTGCTGTCCTGGTGCCTGCACACACAGCTCTGTGCTTGCTTCAGTCAGCACTGCCCGGGGCTTGTGAAAGGGGCTGTCACGGGTTGAGGGGGGCAAAGGTCCTGTCCTCTGGGATGTCCCTCCTCATTAAGACACTGACCCTTCTCAATATCCTGCACCCTGTTCTGTGAGAGAGAAAAAAGTCAACACAGTGCTATGGTAGAATCAAGAATGGATGGTGCAGGACAACTAACAAGGAGGTGAGGATGGACAACCACCATACAAGGAAACGAGACAGTCGACAACTGCAAGCACGAGTCCCATCCATCGGCTGTGTGGGATGTAAGCCCCCTCTCAATTAGAGGTGGAGTGAGCATCACCATCCCATAATCCTCAGGATTGGGGCATGAACTATGGACTAGGGTGGACTTACTGGGATTCTACTATAGACTTATTGTGATTCTAGCATTGGAAGAAATTACAACACTGATATGGAGCCAGTGGCCACTGGAGGCTCTGGGGGCAGGGAGAGGGAAAAACAGGTGTAATACGGGGGCTTTTTCGGGACTTGGGAATCGTCCTATATGACATTGCAACGATAGATATAGGCCATTTTATATTGTCACATAACATGCAGAACTGTGTGGAGAGAGTGTGGTCTACAATGAAAACTATGGTCCATGCTCAGTGGCAAAGCCCCAGGATTCATTTATCAATTGCAATGAATGTGCCACACTAATGAAAGATGTTTATGAAAGAGAGTGTGGGAGGTGTGGGGAGTGGGGCATATGGAATCCCTATATTTTTTGTGTAACATTTATGTAATCTAAGTATCTTTTAAAAAATTAAAAAATTATTATTAAAAAATAAAATAAAAAGCTTTATAAATATTTTTTTAAAAAAGACAAGTCTAACTGAAAAATAAAAAAGAATGGATGGTGGCTCCCGGACAATGGTTGCAGTTGAACTTGAAGTTAAAGAATAAAATGTCATGTGTGGCCAGGGGAAGGGCCTGCTTGGAGGAGGCCCCACAAAGCAAAGGGCCAGAATTTGGAATATTCTGAATATGTTTAGGGAATGTTGCATGTTCTTCTTTCTTTAGATTTGGTTTTTGGGCCCCCAGGTATACAACATCCTTGAGCACATACCCCAAAATGTGCATATCTGTATATTCATAAATATAGCCACATCTTGATCAACTATTTTATTATATAAATTATAAATAAATAGAAAAAATGGAATAAATGCAAGGTTAAAATATGAAGTTAGGGTTTTATCCTTCAGGCCCACCACAGCCCACCCTGGCGCTCCCTGCACCAAGGGTTGAGTTCAAGTGAGCTAGGATGCATGGCATGTGGCCCATAGCAGCGCCCTCAGCGTCAGTGCCCTGGGACTTGATGGTCCCCCCTGGGGCCAGCCTTTCCCCACGGGAAAGGGGAGCTGAGCCATCCGGCCTGTGTCGTTCCCATCTACCACTCCTGTCGCTCCACCCCGAGCCTTGTCCTGTGCTGGGCACAGGGGTTTCAGGCTCTCTGGGACACCCCAGGTGAGATGCACTTCCCTGAGCACACACTGATTTTTCCTGAAGGACCTTCTTAGAGGTGAGTCCTATGAAAGAGACTCACCTGGACAAGAGCTTTGGATAGTCAAACTGTGTCAAGTAAAAGGAATTCAATAAAGGAGAGTGGATGTGGCTAAAGCAGTTGAGCACCCACCTCCCACACAGGAGGTCCCAGGTTTGGGTCCTGGTGCCTCCTAAAGAAGACAAGCAACCAGCAGATAACGAGCAAACATCAAGCAAAAACAACGAGCAAATAAAACAACAAACAGACAATGAGAAAAAAACAGCAAGCAGACAACAAGCGCAGACAAGGAGCATAGACAACGAGCAAATACAACAACCAGAAACAAAACTATCAGGGAACGGATGTGGCTCAAGGAGTTGAACGCCCACCTCCCACATGGGAGGTCCCAGGTTCAGTTGCCGGTGCCTCCTAAAGAAAAAAGAGACACTGAGCAGACAACAAGGAAAACAAAACAAAACCAAAAAAAAAACGACAATGAGCAAAAATAATGAGCAAACAGATGAGGGACCCATTTGGGGGGAGGGAATTGATAAAAAAAGGAATTCAATAAAAATATTGGCTAAAATCCACAGTTTAATTTCACACTCCCCATCCTGCTTATTTGAAAGCTCCAGTCTGTCCATATATAGCTGTAAATCCCCCCACAGTGAACAGCACGATTCAGACACCAGCCCTTGGCCCCCAGTCTGTACAGCTGTGCACCAGGTCTCCAGTGGCCTTCCTGCCCACACCTCCCTACTTCCTGCTCTGTTACGTGGCAGCCCCTCCACCATGCCAGAGCCCACAGAGCCAACCACAAGGCGGCCCCCCTGTTGTTGCTCCCAGAGCTGTGAGCACACAAGTGGCTTTGAGCTGCTGCAGCTGTGGCTGCATCAGGGACAAGGCCACAGCCCCAGTCTCATCACCTCCACACGTGAGCTATGCTTAGGCCCTGAGCACATGAGCGCTTTCCTGCAAATGGCTACTCAGAGGTTTCCTGTAGCCATTTCTCCCTGGGTTGGGAGAGGTACACATGCCCTCTGGATGTACAATTCACATTTAAGACCAGGAACTCTCAAACCCTACTCCTCTAGCAGGAGATACCTAATCCCCAGATAGAGAAGGTTCCCTGGATCTTGGTCTCTGTCATGACATCTGTATTAGTCAGCCAAAGGGGTGCTGATTCAAAATACCAGAAATCTGTTGGCTTTTATAAAGAGTATTTATTTGGGATAGGAGCTTACAGTCACAAGGCCGTAAAGATTAAGTTACTTTCCTCACCAAAGTCTGTTGCCATGTGTTGGAGCAAGATGACTGCCAACGTTCAGCCTTCCTGTTCCGCTTAAGGCTCCGTGGTCC
>JAQZBX010000391.1:22328-113763 GCA_029593785.1 Cabassous unicinctus | reverse complement strand
TAAGCTTATCATTATTATTTCTTTTTCCTATTAATTGTATTTGGTTATTATATGGGCTTCATGTTCAAGGAAGGTTTAGATCACAGAAGGGTTACAATGGGGGCTTCAGAGGATCATTGGTGGGGGGTGTTGGGGATGGGGGATTCATGGGAGTAAGTTCATCTGAATATACATGAAAGATATATAAAATTGTTCAAATGATCAAGGGATGGGGCATGGTCACAGTGGGTAGGCAGTCACTCAGTAAATGAGGGAACCTGAATTCCCAGCCTGGAGACCTCTGCCAACCACTCACTTTTAACATGGTTGTGTCCTTACATCTGAGGAGGGTCTCTTGTAGACAACATAGGTAGTTCATATTTTATGGATTAAAAAAATCTATTTATTTTGATTGGGGAGTTCAAGCCATTAACATTCAATGTTATTACTGTGAAGGCATTATTTACTTCATACATTTTGTCCTTCAGCTTTCTGTTGTCATATTATTCTCTTGTCTGTTTTTTTACCCTTTAATTTACCCTTCCTAATAATCTTCATTTCTACATTCTTCTCCAAATCTCTTGCCCTTGTTTTTTCCCTTCAGACTCCAGCATTCCCTTTAGTATCTCTTGTAATTCTGGTATTTTGGTAACATATTCTATCAGTTTTTGTTTATCCATGAAGACTTTGAACTCACCCTCACTTTTGAAGGACAGCTTTTCTGGATACGGAATTCTTGGCTGGCAGTTTTTCTCTTTCAGTACCTTGAATACATCATACCACTTTCTTCTTGCCTCCATAATTTCTGATGAGAGGTTGGCACTTAATCATATTGAGGTTCCCTTGTATGGGATGCTTTGCTTTTCCCTTGCTGCTTTCAAAATCCTCTCATTATCGGTGATACTTGTCATTCTGAATAGTAGATGTCTCAGGATAGGTCTATTCAGATTTATTCTGCTTGGGGTGTGTTGTCTTTTTTGGATATTGATATTTATGTCTTTCATAAGTGTTGGGAAGTTTTCTGTCAATATTTCCTTACATATCCTTTCTGCCCTTTTTCCATTCTCTCCTCCTTCTGGGACACCGATAATGCATATGTTTGTGCGTTTTGCGTTGTCATTCAATTCCCTGAGACCCTGTTCCATTTTTTCCATTCTCCTCTCTTTCTGTTCTCCTGTCTTTTCCAGTTCAGATGTTCTGTCTTCAAAATCTGTCTTTGAGCAATTCAAATCTGCTCTTATGTGCCTCTAATACATTTTTAATCTCATCCATCATGTCTTTCATTCCCATAAGTTCTGTTACTTTTCTATGCAGGTATTCAAATTGTTCTTTATGCTTACCCAGTGTCTTCTTAATATCCTTTATTCCTTTAGTCATATTTTCTTTAAATTCTTTAAGTTGATTTAGGAGAATTGTATGATTATCATTGATTAATTGTCTTACATACTGTATCTCTTTAGGATATTTGGTTAGTTCCTTTGGCTTAGTATGGCTTGTAATTTTTTACTAGGCATCTGAATATGTTGGTGAATTTACTCTGATGGCCAATTTCTCTCTTTCATATTGTTTTATTTTTTTTCCACAGCTCTTTGGTTCAAATTATTCTAAGTTTTTTAAATCGCCCAGCTTAAGTTCTCAAAATTGTGTCAGGGACTCACTAATGGCACACAGATTTTCTTCCAGGAGTAGAGTACAGAGAGAACCAAAAGCAGTTTTTGTCCATGCAAATTTCCAGACTGGCCAGAAGATGGTGCTTGTCGGCACACTTTTCCAATGAGGCATTTTTTTAAATCTCTGTTCTCCTGTGTTTTGACTGTCTATAGCCAAGATTCAAAGTGGTCTCTGCTGGACAAATCACTGAAGAAAAGCCCCTGACTCACTCTCCCTTTTCCCTTGTAACAGCTGACAGGACAAAAGATGCCTATTTCCCTCTGTTAGCTGCTGTGAGGCAGGGATTTTACCCCAGCTTAATATCTTGTGGGTGGGGGAAGGGAGCCCTTCCCTGCTGCCATGGGTGTTTGGTCACTCACGTTTGTTGTTTCAGGTTCTTCGTCTCTCTTTCCCTCACACACCTGGGAGTTGTGAAGCACTGCCCTGGTGTGCTGACCCCCAAAGCAGATTCCTCGGACAGCTTTTGGCTCTTTCACCATTGTTTCTGCAAGAGAGTTGAGCTCTGCCTGTCTAATAAGATGTCATCTTCCCACAATTCCCATAAGATTTTAGTAATAGCTGCACTTTTCATACAGGTAAAAAAAAATGTGTTAGCAAATTAGACTAATTACTATGAAAAGTCTTCCTACTTCTAGAATATAGTCTTAGATAGCAGATGATAGGGACAATGCTAACATAACAGCATAAGCTATTTGGACTTTTCTAAGTTTGGGTGCATAAATATAAGTTAATAGGTATGGGCCAATAGCTCTGCTTCTCATCCATGCCTGTCAATTCAACTTGCTGGACTATATGGGGGGATATATGAAAGAGTGGTTGATAGTTGAATGGTGGATGAATAGATATATCCATTTCAGCACTTCCCTTTTAAAGTAATTGAAACACCTCAGTCGCATATAACACACACATGAAAGCCCATAAAAACAAGCCAAAATAACCTACATAATCACATATGTCTGCAGATACCCGTGAGTGTCTGGATGCATTTCTTGTGAAGTGTTATTCATCTGTGCTGCATTCTATATTTTTGGAATTGAGGTTTCATTCAGCCTCTGGCTTTTAAACTTAGCTCTTCTTGCTTAGACCATTTGGACCGTCCATGTTTCACACTCAAAACCTTGGGGTCAAGCCCTAATCCAAGGACCAGTGCCCAACCCTGTCTAACCAATTTTCCAAGAACTAGTCCTTCAGACTAGATGGAAGGATTGATGGGTGGACATATTAGCAACCATACTGTACAAATTGCTGGATCAAGGTTAGCCATTTGACCCAGAAATGAATCCCCTATTCTTCAACATTATTTTTTCCTACTTTCTATAGCTTGTCCTGGCAGAGTAATTTTTTAACAAATTTACTCTAATTGACTCTCCTGTTTATCTTCAAGTATTGTCACATCCATGCCCAGAGCTAAAATTATGTTTCACTAGGTAAATGGAGTTCAGGAATTAGAGTTCAGTAATTAATGACACATCATCAAGTCACAAAATTTTCCATTCTCTATAGAATTGCCTGTGGGCATGACTTTGACCTTCAAGGCTTTCTTGGACATACCAGATTTCACACTTCAGCATATCGCTGCCCTCAGGATTAGCTAATATGTGTTTTCTCTCAGCTATAGCAGATCCTGATCTATTTTACTTGGATTCGCAGTACCTTTTGTTTTGGAACTTGGTATGGGTTCACACATCACACACCCATCATATGGGCCTTTGTTCTTTTCCTACTTACTATTTTAAAAGAGTATCCACAGGTGTTTCTAGTTCTCTCCTGCCAGAATCAGACAAGGAAGGACTTCAGCCATACTAAGGTGGGGAAGAGTTGTGTGTTAAACGATGAGATCTGTGTTTTTAAAATACTATTCTGGTTACAAAGTAAAGAGCAGGTTGGAGAAGGGTACAAGTGGATATGGGTGGACAAGTCTGAAAGATATGGCAATAGCCTAAGGGCGAGATAATGGTAGCTTGTGAGAGGATGGAATAGACATTCTCAAGAAAAATTTAGAGGGCAAAATTCCTTCTTTAAATTATACCTCCAAGGATAACTTCTATTCTTTTGAAAGTCCTCTTCCTCTGGTACAGATGAATGGAGTATATTTTCACATTCATATCATCTTGCTTCCTTTTTATAGTATGATTGGGCTTTATAAAGTTTTCATTTTATGTTTTTCCTTTTAGCAAGAGAGCCAGTCAACAGTGGTAAATAAAGCCATCACAACTGGCCCTTACATTGTAAGCGGTACAGTGTGCATTCATTCTTTCAACATTGAAGAACTCACTATTGCAGAGCATCCACACTAGGGTTCCATGAACAATGGTTGAAAGTATGCACAAGAAGAAGAAAAAGTCTCAGAGAAGAATTGGATAATCCTGATGACAGAGAAGAAGAGTCAGGGGTCACAGGTCATACACTGAGATAGAGGAGTGGTCCCCACATAAATCTAAGCATGTCTTTACCAGGCAAAGGCTGGGTAGGTGTCCTGAACATCACAGGGGAAATTTAGTAAGCTTGAGACACTTGGCTCTGGGAAGGTTTTGAAGCGCTACCTTGATTAACTGGACTTCCCACAGTAGGGACTCAAAAGGCAGGAATAAGGGGAAAAGGGAAAAGCAATCCCCAGACCCTGAGAAGGTGTCAGCATCTTGGTCATCAGAAGATGGCACTTGGT
The DNA here is from genome assembly GCA_029593785.1 of Cabassous unicinctus. NCBI lineage: Eukaryota > Metazoa > Chordata > Mammalia > Cingulata > Chlamyphoridae > Cabassous > Cabassous unicinctus. The sequence goes on along the minus strand of JAQZBX010000391.1, from coordinate 109,448 downwards.
GCTTTCTTTATAGGCTGGATAAAAGGTGGACAAAAGGAAGGTGCATGATAAATGGAATGAAACATTATCAAGAAATATAGAAACAATTCTGGATTATACTTTAATGGAGCGCTATGCATGTCTTCCATGCCATATACCTTGGAACTAGGGGTAATAAAAGAGTTCACTGGGAGCAAAAGAGATAACAGTGTTAAAGACTGACTCTTCCACTGGACTGGGAAAGGAACATGGTTTTTATTCCAGAGGGGCAGAAGATATAAATGTGTCTGTTTCAGAAACTGGAAAAGGCCTAAGGCTGCAGAGGGACACGTTAGGTAACTGTGTGTCAAGGACTTGGAGAAAGCAGAGCAAAGTTAGGCATTTGGTAACTATAGCTATATCTTCTGATGTTATTAAAAAGTCACAAATAATTTTCATGTTAAGTTGACTTATGACAATGGAGGTGTAGCTGAATTGTGCCAGCTTTAAATTATAACAGAATTGATGACTTATGGTTGCATCTAGGTAAACTTTTTTGATGCTCCAATTTGCATTACCCCTTACTTCCCTCTCTTCAAAGATTCAGTTCATGTTATCCTCTTTAAAATAACCATTGGAAAATATGTATCTTTCAGGATATTTCATTACTATTATTTATTCATATGTAGTATTAAGTAACATATTAAGCTACCACTTAATGATGACCACCTAAATGCTCCAAGGTATAACTAGTTGTTAAATAGTTTTCTAATTTAATCCTCAAAACAAAACTTCCAATAGGGTAATCTCATTTTCTCATGGCCTAGCTAAAGAATTTAGTGTCTAAGAAAGGTAGTAAAGGAATTATTAAGCAAGTCTCTCTAATTCTAGAGTACATGCTTTTTTTCTACATGCCACATCATTTTTAATTGTTCACTTTAATATCTTAATCAGTTATTGGAGAGTTACTTGAAAGGGGACACAGCAGACCATGGTAGCTAGAAAGTATAGAAGGCCTAATATATTCTAGTTTAAGAATACTTCCAAATAAATATGATGACTTAAAAAGAAAATATTTTAGCCCAGAGGATATTGTACTTAACATAAGACATAAAGTATATTAGTGAATAAGTACACATACACGTCTAAGTTATATATTTTAATATAAACCTATCAGTTCACTCAATTCTAGACTATATTAAGCACTTACTGATATGAACACATGAATAATTTTTACTCTTTTATTATTGTGTTAGAATTAGAATTTATGACAAATATACTGTCTTAAAATGACAAAAATAATGTGGAATTTGTATTTATTAGAAAATCTACAGCAAAGTGTGTGGCAACATTACTTATGACTAAGCAATTGCCATAATGGCAATTGCAGAAGCCCGAAGAGAGATGTGATGCTTTTTGCAAAGGTTTTACAATAAATTGCTTAATTGTGCTAGGTAAAACTGTAAATAATCTAAATGTCCATGAACAGTACAGTAGATAGAAAAGTATATGCACATAATGGAATACTACATATCAAGGGCAAGGAAGCTTCCCAAAAGAAATAGTTCAACATGAATAACATAGATCACGCTCACAGAGATAATGCAGGGTGAACAAAGCTTGACACAGAATAGGCAAAATTGTTCAATAGTGATAAAAGTCAGAACGGTATTTACTATGGTGGGAGATGAGAAGGGCTCAAAGAGGCATCTAGTGCTGCGGAAATATTCTTAATTTGGACAGGGAATATACAGATATGTTATTGTTTGTAGAAATACACTGAGGTGTACACTTTCAATTGGTGATTTTTATTCTGTTTATTGTATTTAAACTGAAATTAGAAAAAGTATATGAAATAACAACTTTTTCTCAGTTTTTCTAGCTAAATTGAATTTCTATTTCAGCTTACTCAACTGATAACAGCAAATAACCTTCAATTCAAGAAATCTATGAGATTTCACAAATTTTTTTATCAGTTGCAACCCATACATTCTGTCTATGCCCTGCTTATTGGGCTGCTCTTATATCAACCTGCCATTCACAGCCCATGGATCCCACCATCATCTCAATCTCTTCTTTGAGAAAAAATTACTCCTCAATTATCAAAAGACCATGTTTTTTGAAATGTGTAATAATTTAAAATCTTTTTTTTTTTTTAATTAAAAGGTTTAGATGCTGTTTTAGTTTGCCAAAGAGCTGCCAATGCAAAGTACCAGAAATGGGTTGGCTTTTATAAAGGGGATTTATTGTGGGTAAAAACTTACAGTTCTGAGGCTATGAAATGTCCAAATTGATGTACCGTCAAAGATGTTTTTTCACCAAAGTCAGCTACTGTTGATCCTAGCATCCTGCCATATGGTGAAGATGGCAGCCGATCTCTGCCTTCCCATCCAGAATCTACCATGTTCCAGAGCTCACATGTGGGCAACCAGGCATAGGGCTTGTCTCTTTTTTGGCCGCTCCACTTTCTTCCCGAATTTAGCTGCAAGCTATCAGGCATATGGCTCATCTCTCCTCTGGGCCTCAGCTCTTTGAGCCTCTCTGGGCCTTCTCTCCTTGCAGCTCAGCTGTGGGTGAAACTGGCAGGATGAAAAATGGCCACTTCCTTTATCTGTGTCTCTGTTTTTATAGGACCCAGCAAGAGAGTGGAGACTCAACCTGAGTCACACCTCACTGACGTAATCCAATAGAAAGGGTCTCACACCCACAAGAATGGATTAGTTTACAAACATAATATTTCTCTTTTAGGATTCACAAAATAATTTCAAACTGCCACAGATCCTTCTGGTGGCATAGAGGTGTTTGCACCAGGATTGAGGAGAGGGAGATAATGAAACATAATACAGCGACAACAAAATGTCTCAGCCAATCCACTGGCATCTCTGGAGCTAGAAGAGCTCTTCAAAATTGTCTCAAGTTGGGATAAGGGGGCCGGGTCGCTATATTCCAGCAATGGACCAGTCACTGCATAAAGGATGTGCCCAGGATGGAATTACAATCTTGTTTGAGATGTCTTTCTTCAGCTAAAACCTTTTGTGGGAGGGGACTCAATGCAAGCTGGGAGTTGTCCACACTCCCAGCACCTTGGGAGAATCAGCATTTCAGTCATAAAAGGGGGCAGGAGATCTGGGTAAAGTGGCACATACCCCCCTTCATAGTTTTTTTTTTTTCTTTCCAATTATAGCATAGTGGGAGTGGAATCTAGATGCATGGTGTATTAGTCAGCCAAAGGGGTGCTAATGTGAAATACCAAAAATGGGTTGGTCTTTAAAAAGGGTACTTCTTTGGGGTAGAAGTCCACAGTTACCAGGCCTTAAAGCATAAGTTTCTTGCCTCACCAAAGTCCTTTGCCACGTGTTAGAGCAAGACAGCTGCTGGCGTTTGCCAGGGTTCAGGCTTCTTGGGTTCCTCTCTTCCTGGGGCCGCGTTTCTCTCCAGGCTTAGCTCATGTTTCCTCCACAAGGTCAGCTGTAGACGATCAGGTGAATGGCTCGCTTCTCTTCTCCTGGGGCCTTCTCTCCAATATCAAAACTGCTTCTCAAAAACTGCTTCAACTCTGTTCTTGCCATGCCTTTTATATTCAATTCCCCACCCACCAAGGGGTGGGGCTCAATGTCCTACTGACGTGGCCCAGTCAACGCCCTAATCATAACTTAATCATGCCCAGATTAACAGATCAGTTTACAAGCATGATCCAATTATATTTTTGGAATTCATAATTACATCAAACTGTCCAACTGCAACACTCCACCCTCTGAATTCCAAAAATACATTAAAATATTCAAAAAACTTTAAATAAGCAACAATTCAAGTACAAAATCATATCATAAGCAGTTTAAAGAAATACAGTTTGTCTTGGGGCAAAGTCCTGTCTGCTATAGACCTCTGAAACTTACAAAACTATTGAACTGCTTCCAATACACAAATGGAAAGACAAAGGATACACATTTTCAATATCATAAGGAGAAACTGGGATGTTAAATATGAGTCATGGATCCTCTACAGTTCAGTAAACCTGCAGGGCATCCTCCATTTGATTTCAAAGTCTGAGAGTCATTCTTAAGATGATGGTTTCTTCTCCTCGGGGCCACATGGGAACCCACCCTTTCCACAGGCTTGCCCAATGGCCATTTTCTTGGTTCCACCCTCATCAAGCATCTGGGTGTTGACCAAGCTCCAGACCTAACCCTCCAAGAGTGTTGGGGTGATTGCCACACCTTACCCAATCTTTGGGTTAGAGTCTTAGCCCCCTAATACAGTGAGGTTAAGACAACATTCCCCCTAACATTTGGCATACAGGTTCAACCCTCTCAGAGCAATGGGTTGACCACCTGGCCTTCTCTAATCCATGGGGTACAGATACAGCCCTCTCAGACCTATGGGGTATTGACCTTAACCACCCTAAACTTTGAAGAATGTGCTCCACCCTCTTTGCACCCTGGGGTGGCAAAACTCTCCCAGAACATCGGGTGGGGACATCCACCCTCTTCAACTGCTGGGGAAAACTCACACTCTCTGCACCATGGGGCATCAAAACCTTCTCAGAACATCGGGTGGGAACATCCACCCTCTTCAACTGCAGGGGCAAACTCACCCTCTCTGTACACATGGTTGGGGCTCCTATCTTGGCCCAAGGAGATGTCTTAAGTTGAGATCTCTGCTTCCACAGTTTTCTTCTTAAAGCTGATTCTCCTTCAATCTCTCCTTTCCATGTTCTCTTTTGTCCAAGCTGACAATGGTTTTGTTCATACAGCTCTCTCAAAAACTTTGTTTGGGTAGCATGCAGGAAGCAGTGGTCCAAGCCTTCAGACAGTAAGGCTTTCCACAAGTCTTTCCGAGATAACTGCATCTTCAATTCTGAGTTACGACTTCCAAGTTTAGTAAAGTCTTCAAATAGGGCATTTTCATCTGGGAATTTGATTTCCAGAAACTTGGAAGTTCCAGAATCAGTTTCTGTTTTCTTTGTGCCCAAAAGTTCAGTCCTTAGTGTATTTCTCTCATCTAGTATTTTGCTATAAGCTGCAAGGAGAAGCCAAGCCACATTCTCCGAGTTTACCTTGGAAAGTTCTTTAACTAAATGCTCCAGTTCGCCATTTTCAAATTCTGTCTTCCACATAACACCAGGAGTTAATCTTGCTAAGTTCTCTGCAACTTTAAAACATGGATCACCTCTCCTCCAGTTTCCAATAATAGTTTCATCATTTACTACTAAGGCGTCATAGAAAGTCTCTTTAGCATCTATACTACTATCAACAGTCTCTTCAAAGTGATCTAGGCCTTTTCCATCTAGCATACCCCAATTCCTCCAAAAAATACCCCTTACCCATTTATAAAACCGTTCCAACATTTTGGTAATTACAAAAGCACATCCCCACTCCTCGGTACCAAATTCTGTATTAGTCAGCCAAAGGAGTGCTAATGTGAAATACCAAAAATGGGTTGGTCTTTATAAAGGGTATTTATTTGGGGTAGAAGTCCACAGTTACCAGGCCATAAAGCATAAGTTTCTTGCCTCACCAAAGTCCATTGTCATGTGTTGGAGCAAGACAGCTGCCAATGTTTGCCAGGGTTCAGGCTTCTTGGGTTCCTCTCTTCCCAGGGCTGCATTTCTCTTCAGGCTTAGCTCCTGTTTCCTCCACAAGGTCAGCTGTAGACGATCAGGTGAATGACTTGCTTCTCTTCTCCTGGGGCCTTCTCTCCAATATCAAAACTGCTTCTCAAAAACTGCTTCAACTCTGTTCTTTGCCTTGCCTTTTTTATTCAATTCCCCACCCACCAAGGGGTGGGGCTCAATGCCCTACAGACGTGGCCCAGTCAACACCCTAATCATAACTTAATCATGCCCAGATTAACAGATCAGTTTACAAACATGATCCAATTATATTTTTGGAATTCCTAATTACATCAAACTGCCCAACTGCAACACATGGTTCTACTAGAATTACTGCATAAGGTCATCTGGTGACAAGTCTAACCTGGAGGGCAATGGCACAAGGCTGGCTTGAACAGTCTTGGAAAAACTGGAGCTGTAGACTGTTTCCTGGAATTTGATTGAAGGAGCTAAAGAAAACTTTCCCCAAACACCTACTTGGTCTTTATTTTGTACTCACAACTGGAAACGAGTGGTTAATAATCTGAAGTAGAGATCAGTGAGGGGCAGGGTGAAATGGGACTTACAGAAGAAGTTTCATTCCATGCAGTCATTCAACGACACGGTCTCCTTTCACTTGGTGGCCCCGTCCCTCTACTTGATCCTCAGTATTTTCTTTGTTCCTCCAGTGAAGGGGGAAAGGACCAGGCCTGGACTTAGCTCACATTTTGCTGACCAGAAACCAGTCTCCTTGGCTCACCTAAGCTGAGTATGAGAGTCTAGAAAACGCATTCCAGCTGTTTCCTGAGGAAGGATAAGAGGAATGTAAATGCACACTAGCCATCTGTGACATGCAGTGGAAAGGCTACAGGCTTTAAGAACTGAGTTCAAATTCCAGTTCTGCCACTACCGGCTGTGCATTATGGGCCAACTGTCCAACCTTTCTGAGCTTCCTTTTTCTCATCTGTAAAATGGTAGTCATCAGACTTACCTCAATGACTTGGAAAAACAAAATGAGGTGAATTTAGGTATATATATCATTTTCCTTTCTCTTTTCCTTTTCAGGTCTATATGAGTATGGTTTTTCTAGTATTCAGAGCTGTCCTACAAGGTGTAGAAGTTGGCAACCTAACTGAACTGCATAAGGTCATCTGGTGAAAAGTCTAACCTGGGTTTCATTGACCTCTGAAGTCCTTGAATGCTGTAGCAACCTCTGAAATATTCATCAAACACACTCCCAGTTGAGTCAGAGCCAGACAAAGCATTGACACTTCCACCAAACTCTGGTGCTCAGTGACCATAGCTTTTCTTTTCTTCTGGAACTAAGTCTTCTCGGCAGATTATCGACATCTTTAAAGCTTTCTGACTTGACTTTTCATTTCTCCTCTTTGCAGAACTGTGCTTGTCTTGGCCTTTTCCGCTCGACATTTAACTGAGAAGAATTTCAATTCTTCGCAGTCAATCCCACAGTGCTTTTCCAATTTCCCTTTGTTTTCTTTGGGATTTTCAGGAAACCTCACATGCCCTACATAATTCAGTTGTGATTCCAGAGAAGCCTGGTGCCTCAAAGTCAGAGACGATTTTCTAAAAATATTTCAACACCTGTGTATTAGAAACAGCATTGCATTGGGAATCAAGAGGCCAGCACTCCCCTCCTGGCCCTGCTGCTAATTAGCTGTGTGACCTTCAGCAAGTAATATCTGTCTGTCTGTCTGGGTCTTAGTTCCTCAACTGAATAAAGAGGATGAGCTGGATCAGCGGTTTGTAAGCTATGTACTGTGAATCCTGGTGTTTTTTTGGAGATATCTCCAGGGCTGTGGTGGTTAGTGACCAGGAGGCTTTGTCCTCTTCAACCAGAGCAACTGTTTTCCATTTATCAATTGGAGTTCTGGTAAAGTCTTGCTGACAAAAAGATGTCACTGAAAAAAAAAAAAAAACTTGAAAACACCTAAATCCTGATGATCTCTCAGGATCAGTCCTGGTTCTGCTTTCTTTAGTACCATGATTTAATGAACAAGAATGTAGAACTAACAAAATTCTCAGTATTAGGGGAATTCAAGTTATTTGTACAATAAAAAGGCACTGAAGTTAATTAAAATCCAAGCTCTACCTTTAACTATCTTCTGGTAAAATATTTAAATTCTCTAGCCTTAATTTTCTTATTGTAATTTGGAAAGAAAATGCTTGCCTTCCACGTTGTGAGGATTAAAAATGACGTGGTACACTGCCCAGCGAGGGGGACGGGGGTGGGTGGGGCACTCTCCCATGCGCATGCGCACGATGGTTCCTGACTGGCACAAGAGCTTTCTTCTGAGCATGTGTGTGGCCCGAGGATTCTTCCCCTAACCGAGCCCACCGCGGCAGCTGCTAGTCAGGCAAAGCTGGCAAGAGGGGTAAAGCATATCTGACATAGGACCATACTCCAAGTCTCTGTCTGTAATATAGGAATGTAAGTGCCTTCCTCAGATGTTTTATTTTGACAATTAAAGGGAGGCATCGTTGTATTCAACAAACGTCATTGAATGTCTGCTTTGCACAGGGTTCTGTGCTGGGTGCAGAGAATATAAAATCAATTGTGACATGTACCCCATTCCCAAGGAAACGGTCTTAAAGGAGGTACTAACAGACTCCATTGTATGAAAGAGCCTAGAAAATGCCTGCTACGTTGTAGATATACGCACACATTTTAAATTAAAAACAGGTGTGCACACGGACAGAGTTGGATGTGAATGAAATCCATGGAAGCATTTGAATGATAATGCAGCTTTGAAAAGAACTCCAGTTTGTAACTTTGAGCTCTGTAAGGTCAGATACCAGATCTCTTTTGTTGACTTTGTACCGCTTTCTCTTCACCTCCAGTCACAGAGACTGGTAGAGAATAGGGACTGGTAAATGCTTGTGGAAGGAACATGTGAATTCATGTATAATATATTACACATATGTATAATATGACCCCATGTCTATGAGGGGAAAAAAGGGAAAATATAAACTGAGTTGATAGCAGATTATCTCCACTGTACATGAACACATTTTTGTATATAATACAAAAAGTAATTTTAAAATATTAAAAACAAAATATTAAAATATTTTAAAATAATAAACAAAATATTTAAAATAATAAAAAGTAAAGATTTTTGTAATGAGGAAATATATTTCTTCTCTGGGCAGTTAAAGGAATTGCATCATGTTTGACCAGGAAATCAGAAGCTACTCTAGGTATTCCAAGATGGAAAGTTTTCAGTATAGGGATTTCAAGGTCCACACACCTCACAGATGGGCTTGAGGCAGGATTTTATAGGGACCTTAGGAGGAGAAGTGGAAAACCTAATAAAATTTCCACACAAACACCACCCAGTAGAAAAAATTGAAGTTGCATCCTGTGGGTCTCACGCAAACAGTTGTGAGAACGCAGCTTGTGCCGTTCACCCACCCACTGTGGAAGCAGCCCCGGCAGCTTGCATGTACTGATGTGCACAAACAAGTCATGGGAATGCAGTTTGTACCATTCACCCATCTGCCTGGCAGAAGAAAAGGAGAAAAAAACAGGGTATTCCCCCAGTATCCCTTATGCAGCAAACTCCAGCAGGGTTCAAGAGCAATAGCCAGGAGCCAATTACCACTGGACACCAACCCCTAAAAATCAAACCACCCAATGAATTTTCCCTGCTTTGTCCTAAATACTCCAATCAGCATAAACCCTAACCCCAATGCTAGCCAATAAAAGCAGAAACCCCTGGAAAGCGGTGCGTGTCTTTCTTGAGCACACCCACCCACACATCTGGTTGGGTGTACTTCCCTATAATAAATTCTCTTTCTAACTTTCTCATAACTGTGTTGCGTCTCTGAATTCTTTCTTGTGACTTAACCAAGAACCTGGAAATTAGCTCCAGGCTTACGGAGAGCGACTCCGTGGGAAGCTGCTAGAGTTTGTGAAACTGCGACGTTTCTGATTTAGAGGAAGAACACTTCAAATGGACCTATCTGCTATGTTCTCTAAAGCAGGTGATTCCCAGGAGTTTCCTCAGAAGGTGGCAACAAATTCACATCTGCCCTCTGCCCACACGACCCCCAACCACTGCTCCTGAAGAGGAATCTGTTCTCCATCTTGTCTGCCTTCTGAATACCAAGCCCACCTGGCCTACCACCAGCTGACTCTAACTAGGAATACGTAGGGGAAAGGATTCTGGGGAATGGAATACCAGGCTTCTCGTCTGAAGTGCAGGAACATCGTAGAAGGAGGGCCGAGGTGTTGTCAAGATGAAAGCTGACAATCTGGCACAGGAAGAAAGGCACTTGCTTTTCTCTGATGATGATAATGATGATGAGGAACTGATATTACTGAAGATGCAGGAAGGGAAGCAATTTCCTTTTCTACATGCCAGGGCAGAAAGGCAAAGGCCTATGGGGGAAGAGGGCAAAAGGTAGAAGCAGGGTCAGCAGTGAGGAGACAAAACCAATGGTCCAGTTGAGAGATTTAGATGGTGAAGAAAGGACGGGGATATGTTTAGAAGGTAGAGCCTTCAGGACATTCTGATGGAGTGGATTTGGGGTGGGAAAGAAAGACCCAAGAATGAAACCACTTTTTATGGTGCAAGATTGCAATGTGGTTAAAAGCAAGAGCTCCAGAGGCAGACTGCCTTATTGTGTGACCTGGAGAAAGATATCTGTATATTGGAGGTGGTAAAAATATCCACATTTAAAGTTTGGAAGCACTTAAATTTCCAACACAACTGACACCAACTGTGAATACTGCAATAACTCAATTCAATTCAATTCTGACTCTAACTACTCAGAGTTAGGCTGGATGACACAGGCAATCCTTTACAAGCTAGTCCTTCAAGCTGCAGTTGCAAGTTCCAGCAGAGGCCCAGGCCATCCACACATCTGACCAACTGTCTACAAGTTCAGGGCTCCCACTACCCCTTCAGGTTCAAAAACTCACTGGAATGACTCACAGAACTCACTGAAAGCACTGTCTTTAAGATTATGGTTTTATTATAGTAAAAGGTTATAAATAAGAAGACGAGAGAAGAGACACATGGGATGAAGTCTGAGAGGGTCTCAAAGGCAATCTTCCACGTTCTCTCCATGTGGAGTCAGTACAGAATGAGTTGCTCTCCAGACACAGAGGTGTAACTATCAACTGTGGAAGCTCACTCCAGCTTCCAGGGTCCTGAGTTTATATGGAATCTCATTATGTAGATGTGATTGGTAGAGCTCAATCTGCAGCCCCCTCCCCTCCCAGAGGTTGGGGAATTTGAGCTGATATGGGGTGGCTTAAAGCCCCCAACGCCTAAGCACCTGATTGGTCTTTCTGTTGTAGCCAGCCCCACCCTACACCTGCAGATTTGGCTGCTCCACACTGACATCTCATTAACAGAAACTATCAGAGGTTTCTGGTACCCACCCACGAATAACAAAAGACAGTCCTATAATAGGAAATTCCAAAGAATAAGGGTTACGTCCCCCAAAACTAATGACAAAAAACCAGGCAAGTTTTTCTTTATACTTCACTGGGTTGTGAGGATTGCATGAATTAACACATGGAAAGTGCTTAAAACAATGTCTGGTGCATAATAAGAGCTCAGTAAATGTTAACTGTGGGGAAACTGGGGAAAAGCACATTTCCTCTAAGGAAATAAAAATATTGGGGTCCTGAAACTTATGCTTATTTATCCAATAATGCATGTCTTTTAATTTCTTATACTCCACCAGCTATTAAAGTAGAAGCTCCTTTCTCTGCATCCTGCAGATAAACTCAGCTTCTTATCTGTGTTTTCTATTTAAAAATCAATGAGCTTCTATATCCACCTAAACTTTTTGGAATACACACACACACACACACACACACAGAGGTACTGTGCATACAGTAAATTCACAGATTGTCATAAGCTTATTAGTTTCCTAATGCTGTGTAACAAAGCACCACAGACTTAGTGGCTTAAAGCAGCACTCATTTACCATCTCACAGTTCTGTAGGTCAGAAGTCCATACTGGGTTTGCTGCTTAAGTTCTCACAAGGCCGAAATCAAAGTGTCGACCTCACTATGCTGTTATCAGGAGCTCTGGGAGAAAAATCTGCATCCAGCTCATTCAGGCTTTTGGCAGAATTTAGTCCTTGCAGTGGTAGGGCAGAGGTCCCCATTTCCTTGCTGACTGGCAGCAGGGGCTGCTTTCAACTTCCAGGGGCCTCCTGCACTGCTAGCTGCATGGCCCCCTCCATCTCCAGGGCAGCAAGGGTGCACTGAAGCCTTCCTTGCTTCAAAGCTTCCTGAACTCTCCTTCTGTAGCCAGCTAGAGAAAACTGTTTTTAAAGGGTTCCTGTGATCAGGTTAGGCCCACCTAAATAATCTCCCTTTTGCCATATAATAGAACATGGGAGTAACAACAGGGGACTGAGGTCATGGGGACCATCTTATAATTCTGAGTTTTGACAATTTTTATACCTATGTCACACCACCCGAGTCAAGATTTAGACCATGTACATCAGAACCTTCCCTTGTGCCATTCCACTTACTCCCCAGCCCCCAAAGGCAAACACTATTCTAATTTCTACAGATTAGTTTTGCTTTCTTGTAAATGGAATCATACAGTACATATTCCTTGGTGTCTGGCTTCTTTTACTTAGCATTAATTCCTTTGCAATTCATCTGCGATGTTGTATGCATAGGTAGTTCATTCCTTTTGAGTAGTATTACTTTGTGTGATCATATCACAGTTTGTTTATCCATTGAAATGTTGATAGACATTTTAGTTGTGGCTATTATGAATAAAGCTGCTAAAAACATTCTTCTAAAGTTTTCACATGGACCTATGTTTTCATTTCTTTGGGGTAAATATCCAGGAGTGGAAATTACTGGGTCTTTGGTTAGATGTATGTTCAACTGCCAAACAGTGTTCCAAATTAGTTGTAGTGTTTTACATTCACCAGGTAAATAGAGATTCCAGCTGCTACACATCCTCACCAACCTTTTTTGACTGCTGTTCTAATTTAAGTTATTCAATATGGTGTACACTGGTATCTCTTTATAGCCATAATTTGTATCTCTATGATGACTAATAATGCTGAGCATCTTTTTAAGTGTGTTCATTGGTAATTTGCATGTCCTCTTTTGTGAAGTGTCTGTCCAAGTCATTTGCCCATTTTTAAATTAGAAAATTAGTGTTGTTATTGATTTGTAGAAGCCTGTTGCATATTCTGAATAAAACTTTTCATCAGATTATATTCTTTCTATATATCATCTATCTATCTATCATTTATCTAATATGTATCATCTATCTGATTATATATAAATGAACATTTAAGGGAAGAAGAGGTAAAGAGAGATGAAGTAGATAAAGAAAAAAGCTCTGAAAAAGGTGAAGACCTATGACTCTATTTATACAGATTCTCTTATCTTTCTCTTTCCAATCTAAAGATAATAGAACACTTCATATATTGCACAACTCCAGCATGTGTGGTTGCATCTTATTCCATAAGAGTGAGAATTTCTTGGAAGTAGGCATCATATGCTGTCTTATATTATCCATTTCTCTATCATGTAATCTGGCATCACATAATAGATGGCCAAACCTATTAGTTGAGAGAATGAAAAATAAGTTAATTGGCTGATTATATCATTTAATCATCACAAAGGAGAGAGTCAATAGCTGGGCATTGGAGGGAAATAAAATCACTGACAATAAAAGGAACATTGATGATATGTGGCTTTATCCATAAGAGGGATAAGCACAGTATAGAAACCAGGTAAACAGGATGGAACATTCATCCCCAGTTCCTAGATGTCCATAAATCCCTTTTAGCTGAAGGCTAAAAATCAAATAATGCACTAATGATTCTGGACATAATCAATCTCTCTCTTGTGTACCATGATTCTCCCTGCTCAAATGGATCAATCCTATCAGCTTTCACACATGTGTTTTTCCCTCATTTGACCCCACATTTTCCTCCAGGCTTCTTATAAAAAAAAAAACGTTGTGAAAGAGTTATTAACAATTGCTGTCTCCTCTTTCCAACTCTCATTTACTCTTCCCACCCTTCCTATCTGGTTTCTTCCAACCTGTTCCATGCATATTATTCTATTGAAGGTCTCCAGAATGGGCAGTTCCATGTTCACGCCTTACTTGATGTTTCTGCAGACTCACAGGGTTGAGAGAGCAGTATAGCAGAGTGGTTTATGTGGGGGCCTTAAGTCACAACCCTCACTCCTCCATAGATTCAGACAACACCTTCAAGCCATCATAACATCTTCACTGTTCCTTGAGAGTGGCAGTTCTTTCCCATATTGAGGCTGTGCACTTACTCTTTCTAATTGAAATGCTCTCTTCCCAACCCTTCCCCATCCTTCAGATCTCAGCTCAGATTTGTCAACCTCAGAGAGGACTGCCCTGTCCACCTTTCTAAATAAACGTCCTCCCCCTTGTATTTTCTCGGATCTGGCCCTGAAGCGAGGCCAATTAGATATCCTGGCTCTGTTGCGTGATCTTGGTCAAGTGTGTGACCTCTCTGTGCTGCAGCTTCCCCTTCTGCTGTCATGAGTGATAACACATCCTATTACACAGGATTGTTGTGAGCATCCAATGAGTTAACACTAGTAAACTGCTTAGCACAGTCCTTTGCCTGACACATAATGAGCTATTATTTTTAGAAAGATCCACAAACAGTATTCCCTCCACAAATATGTCTGAAACATTTGTTGTGAGTCAGATTGTCCACATTCCTCTTCTGGAAAAGGATGCCAAGTTATTGGAACAGACTCACCGTACCTATTAGGAAAACAAAGTTATTCTTTGTAAGGATTGTCACGCTAGAGGCAGAATAGCAGTGAACATGTCTCCAAAGAAAATGGGAATGAGCCTTCCCCAGGTCTTTTAATAGAAGTGTTATTTAATTTTTATGTGTGTGCCATGGAAAAAAGAGCCCCATTTCTGCTTGATGTGTTTACAAACAAAATAAACAATACAAGGGAGGCAGTGGGCCATGTGATGAACCTCCCCAGAAGACTCAGAGCAACTGAAGAATCAAAATTAATGGGCTGTGTTTGTGTAATTTAACTTCTATCGGGATCGAGCTTTCCTTTCTGCCTGAGTACATGCTATCTTTCACTGTTTATTATGAACACTTTCCTTAAGAAGCACGAAGCCAGCATCCTCTTTTGCTCATTCCTCTCTCCTCTGAGATGTGCCCACTTGAACTTGAGATCTGAGTACAGGATGGGGTATGTGCCAGGCAGCATGGCATTGTGGCTGAGAGAAAAGCTTCAGTCAGATAATTCTACCACTGTACCACCACCTGACCCAAAGGGGTTTCCTTAACATTTTAAGTCTCATTTCTAAACTGAGGAAAGTAATGTCACTTGGCTCATGGAATTGTGGAAAGGTTTAAATAAGATGATGTATGCAATGTCCTTGGAACCTGCTTTGAATGAAATATGCAATGATTCAGATTAGATGCTCTTCTTTTTACCATGATGATGATGATGATGATTGCTATTACTATCACCATTATTAGGAAAAGAACTTAGGAGGGACTCTCCCCTTGGCCCAGCCTCGTCACTTAGCTTTCCAGTCTCTGAACTTTCCTGATCCTGGATGGCCATACCTAATGGAAGACGTATAAGAGAGATTGGACCAGCCTTCCTGGGGATGGTGGCCCACATATGTTTGAAGGACCCCCTCCATCTCTGCAACTCAAGATAATATAAACCTAATCAACTTTGACAAATGCAGCCAGCCAAATATAAATCTGCATCATGTCTTGGCTCCTTCCTCTACATAAATTCCTAACTGACATGAACTAACCAAATGACTCTAGGCGAGTGAAAAATCCCAATGTTTTTCAGCCATAAAAAAAATTAAAATACAAAAACAGGAAAGACAGACTAAAGCATCTGTAAGATCCATCATAGCAGCAGCCATGATCCTAATCCCCTTGCCACAAACAAGCAAAATGACTAACTAATGTGTTGATGCGCCCTTTTTACTGCTTTTACAAACTGAACTCCCCAAGGTGTCATGAACCCTATTTGTTTTCTTGCATTCATCATCCTCTGATATACTCCCTTCATGACAGAAGTCCCTGCACTGCTATATCCTCCCGGAATGAATGGAGTCAGCTCTCTCTGCAGGCCCCTCACTGTGGGCCTTGAGTCCTTGGGTGATAACTATTGCTCCCAAGCTGAGCTGGGACAAGACTCTAACCTCATAACAGTAATGGGGCCTCCATTATTTGATGACTTCTCTAGGCAAGGCTGCTTTTGAAAAATTCCTCTCCAACTGATTGAATTCTTCCCTGATTAACACTGGAAACATATGGAGACTATTACTTAGATACCACATGCCAGGAGGTGAATGTGATAATTATATCTGTCAATTAGCAGAAGACTTTGGTCTCAACCCAACTGAAAAGCTACCATTTCAGTATAATCTATAAGGAGGCGAGCAGAAAGGGGACAATGCCTATGGAGAAAGCTGAAAGCACCCCAGCTGTCAATACATGTGCGAGAGTCACCAATGGTCTGGGCACCATTGCATTAGCAAAATCTTCAGTGAAAAGAAAGTCTGGATGATTTGCATCTTAAAAAGAAGCTTCTTTTAAACGCATTAAAATTAGGTGCCATTTTACTGAAAATCATGATTATTTAAAATGTCAGTTTCTTTCCCTAAAATTATCATTTTTGATGGACTATAGTGAAGCATATCAACACAGCAAGAGGGTGAGCCTATTCTGCATGTCACTCAGGGAAGGAAGATCCCCATTCTAGGTGGTGCTGAGGGTTGCAAGGGTGGAGGGTGCGTGATCCCCTGTATGTGAGTGATGCATGTGCATGCTTAGGCATCCTCAGTGCCACTCTGAATTCACCTTTCCTGATCAGGAAATCTAGCCATTGGCCTGTGTGGCAGTTTTGAGGCAGGATAGAATAGGGACCGGAGGAGGAAGGGGGCAGAAAACCTAATAAGCCTGGTAATAGAAACTGAGGCATTGGCCTGTTCACAAGCATTAGCCTGCTGAGCCACAGGCAAGTTAGGAAGGGGCAATTTATGGCACAAATACCCTGCAGCTCACAGCACACAGCACACCCATCAGCTGCATTATCAGAAAGCAGCCAGCAAAGAGGGAAGGGGTGAGAGGGGCATCACCACCACCCACCCACCTAGTTTTCAGGTCACCCCATGCCTCATGGACAGTGGCATCACACCTCGTGGACAGTGACCTAAGGTCATGGACAGCAGCCAGAAACCAATTGCCATGAGACAGCACCCCCCACACCCCTAGGCACCCCATACTCCTGCATCCCCACACCCTAAGCCCCTCCTGCTTATCAGTGCAGGCCCTGGAGTCCTGTATCCCCATAAAACAGGGGACCCCAGGGCAGAACTTCACATTTTCCTCCCATGAAAATGCCCGCCTTCATCCCTGAAGGTAAACTTTCTGTCTACTGCCTTACCGCCCGATTAATTCTCCTACTTCTTTAATGAATTTGGTGGCTCATCCTTGAATTCTTTCTCACGATGAAACCAAGAACCTAGACACCTGGACACCATCTCCAACAACAGTCTGAGATTATTTTATGAATCCCCAAAAAGGAAGATTATGTTGTAAACTTATCTAGGTGTGATACACTTTGATTGCATTAAATTTAGTTGAGGTGTCTTTGCTTAGATTACCTGTTAAGATTAGGGCTTTTGATTTGACTACGTCAGTGGGCGTGACACAGGCTGAGTTCCCGCCTCCTTGCTGGGTCTGATAGAAACGGAAACTCACTCAGACAACAGGAAGAGAGAGCGCTGTCATGTTTGATCTTGCCATGTGACAGAAACAGTTTAGGCCCCCGGGAGAGATGAGACATTTTGCCTGATAGTTTACAGCTGAGATTGGGAAGTGAGCACAACAACCAAGACAGATATAGGAAGCCTGGAAAGGAAAAAATCCCTCTGCCACGAGAGAGAGGACAACAGGATCACTTAGCCTTGAAGCTTCAAGAGGCTGGACCCAAAGAGCCTCAAGAGGAAGAGGCAGCCCAGAGGGGAAGGCAGAGACCAGCCAGAGATCGGCAACCACCTTGCTTCAACACGTGACAACTGACTTTGGTGAGAAAACAAACTTTAGTTGGGCTTTTTACAGCCTGGAACTGTAAGCTTTTACCCCCAAATAAATACCCTTTATAAAAGCAAACAGATTTCTGGTACTTTGCATTGGCAGCCCCTTTGACTGTCTAATACAGCCTGGAACCCAGAACTGGGGAAGACAGTGGGAGAAGATCAATAAGACAAGGTGAAACATCCAAAACAGTCCCCAAAGATACAGTCCCAAAGGTAATAGCGGGAGCGTATGTAATAATGATGATAATGAGAACTAAAACTTATTTATTGTCGAGTATAGTTTTATAGGCTGAAACGGGCATGTGCATCCCAGGATGCATCTATTTGTCAAGAACCCCATACTAGTCTTTCACTTTCTCAAATACCCTAAAATCCTGCCTTTGCACATCGAGTTGTCTCTTCCTGGTATATACCCCTCACCCCCAGAGGACCACTCAAATTAGGTATATCCCCACTGGCCCAGCACCCCTCACTTTCTTCCTTTTTGGAATTCAATACCATGCACAATGATTTTGATATTCTATTTACTTGTTTTTTGTCACTTTTGCTAGCATTTAAACTCCTTGAGGGCATGTGCTGTCTCCATTATTAATTTTAATTCATCACATTTCTTCAGATTCTAAGATAGGGCACAGCCCATAGTAGTGCTGACTAATAATATTTACTGTGAATACTTATTATGTGCTAGATTCTGCTATATATGTATAATTTTTTAAAATCCTCACAATTCTATAGAATAGGTATTTTGTTTCCCCAATTTTATAAATGAGGAATTTAGGTGATATGAATGTAACTGTTAGAACTGAGAGCTGAATACAGGTGGTTGGGCATCACAGTGCACTCTCTGAACTGCACAAAGTGGCAGGATACAACATTAATAGGCAAAATCAGTAGCATTTCTATACACTGCTAATGAGCAATCTGAGGAGGAAGTCAGAATAAAAAATCCCATTTATAATTGCAACTAAAATAATCAAATATTTAGGAATAAACATAACCAAGGAGACACAAGACCTGTATTTAGAAAACTATAAAACATTGCTAAAAAAAAAAAAAAAAAAAAGAATGCTTTAATAATTGTAAAGCATGCCCATATTTGAATGTCATATCTCTTGATGGCTGATTTACTATAGATATATCTGGAAGAGGGAATACCCAAAAGAAGTAAATTAATACTGACTTTTCTGTTTTTTTTTAAATCATAGTTATACTACAATTCAAACATAAAATGCAGTATGATAAAGAAATATATTTATATTTTTAAAAATTTTAAGAATGATAGTTAAATATTCACAAAAAAATATTTACCATTGTTACTAAAGTACCATCAAATTTTCTTAGGTATCATATATATTTACTTGTGCAAAGCTTATGTCTGCTTTCTGTAGATATTGGGTATTCTCTGTGAGGCTACTGTTGTATACTTGTTCAACTCCTTATCACTCCCATTCTGATTTCATGAAGAATATGATAGTTACTAGTTAAAAATAATAGAATGTGTTTCTTTCATTTATGAAAACATATTCTTTGTAAAAAAATTGAAAATTTAAATACAAATTGTCCAAAAAAAACTTGTTCTGTCACTTAATCTCATAACAACAAAAATACACTAGTATGAAAAAAAAATACAAATGAATGTAAGGATTTTCTGTATTCATGGATTGGAAATCTAAATAGCATTAAGATGTCAATTCTACCCAAACTGACTTGCAGATTTAATGCAATCCCAATATATATTCTAACATCCTTGAAAAAAAATTTTTTTTAAATACCAACAGCTTCTTTGGGGGAAGGTGATGCTAGGGGGCCTGAAGAGACAAAAATGTCTTTAAAAAGAAGAGCAAAGTTGGAAAATTTTCACTTAGTGACTCTAAAACATACTACTTAGCTACAGTGGTAAAAACAGCATAAAGATAGATATACAGACCAATGGAAACAAATTGAGAATTCAGAGCTACACCCTCACATCTATGGTCAAGTGATTCTGACAAGGCTATCAAACCCATCCAGCTGGGTCAGAACAGTCTAGTCAACAAATAGTGTTGGGAGAACTGGATATACATATCTAAAAGAAAGAAGGAGGACCCCTATCTCACACCTTATACAAAAATTAACTCAAAATGATTCAAGGACCGAAATATAAAAGCTAGAGCTATAAAATTCCTAGAAGAAAATGTAGGAAAACATCTTCAAGCTCTTGTGGTAGGTGGTGGATTCTTAAACTTTATAACCAAAGCATGAATAACAAAAGAAAAAATAAACAAATGGGACTTCCTCAAAATTAAGCACTTCTGTACTTCAAATTACTTTCCTAAAAGGGTGAAAGGCAGCCTACTCAATGGAAGAAAAATTTTGGAAACCACATACCTGAAAAGGGTTTGATCTCCATGTTATATAAAGAGATCATTCAACTTGATGATAAAAAGACAAGAAACCTAATTTAAAAATGGGCAAAAGTCTTGAATGGACATTTTTCCAAAGAAGAAATACAAGTGGGCAAAAAGCACATGAAAAGACACTGAACATCACTAGATATTAGCACACCCAAAGCATGAGCAGTGAAAGAAAAAATAGATAAATGGGATCTCCTCAAAATTAAAAACTTTTGTACCTCAAAGGACGTTATCAAGAAAGTAAAAAGGCAGCCTACCCAATGGGAGAAAATATTTGGCAACCATATATATCTGATAGGAGCCTAATATCCTGCATATATAAAGAAATCCTACACCTCAAAAACAAAAAGACAAACAACCCATTTAAAAGATGTGCAAGCAACCTGAAAAGACCCTTCTCTGAGGAAGAAGTACAAAAACTACAATGTGATATAAATTCACTCCTTACAGAATGGCCATTATTTAAAAAACAGAAAACTACAAGC
Source organism: Cabassous unicinctus (assembly GCA_029593785.1). Taxonomy (NCBI): domain Eukaryota; kingdom Metazoa; phylum Chordata; class Mammalia; order Cingulata; family Chlamyphoridae; genus Cabassous; species Cabassous unicinctus. Next base: position 88,920 of record JAQZBX010000391.1, on the reverse strand, counting down.
GCTAGAGAGGTTGCTGAGAAATAAGAACACTCCTTCATTGTTAGTGGGAATGTAAAATGGTGCATTCTCTGCAGAAGACAGTTTGTCAGTGTATTAGTTAGCCAAAGGGGTGCTGATGCAAAGTACCAGAAGTCTGCTGGCTTTTGTAAAGGGTATTTATTTAGGGTAAAAGCTTACAGTTACAAGGCCCTAAAGCAACCAGCTCAAGGTACCATAAGAGGTACTTTCTCACCAAAGTCTGTTGCCACATATTGAAGCAAGATGGCTGCCGAACTCTGTGAGGGTTCAGCCTTCCTCTCTCTCTCAGCTACAGGCTGGCATAGGGCTTGTTTCTTTCTGGGCTTTCTCAGCACTGCAAACTATCAGACGAATGGCTCATCTCTCTTCCTGGTGCTACAGGATCAAAGTCCTCTCCTCTGCCATGTCTATGGAGCTCTCTCTCCCTTCCTCTGTGTATCTTCTTCTGTGAGTCTTCTTGAGTGAGTGTCTTTTTCTATCAGCCCACCAAGGGACTGGGTACTCAACTCTGAGTCACACCCTACTGATCAAAGCCCTGATATTAACATAATTTAACCAAAGACCTCTCAGCTGAATCTAATACAATCAAAGGATATCACACCCAGAGGAACAGACCAGTTTCAAACATAATCTCTCTTTTTGGAATTCATAAATAATCTCAAACTGCCACGGGTGGTTCCTCAGGAAGCTAAATATAGAACTGCCATGTGCTCCAGCAATCCCTCTACTAGGAATATATTCAGAAGAACTGAAAGCAAGGGCGTGAGCAGAAATTTGCACATTGATGTTCATAGAGTCATTATTCACAATTGCGAAACAATGAAAACAACTTAAGTGTCCATCAACTGATGAATGGAAAAACAAAATGTGGAATATACATATGATGTCATACTATTCAGCTATAAGAAAAAAATGAACTTGGGAGGCATATGACAACATGGATGAACCTTGAGGACCTTATGTGGAGTGAAATAAGCCAGACACAAAAGGACTAATATAAATGAAATACGAAGAAAAAACACATGTAATTAAACTATGGAGTATAGGTTACTAGGAGGTAGAATGTGGGATGAGAAGAGAGCTGTTTCTGAGTATTTGTAGAATATTTAATAAGGTGAATTGTAAATGTGGGGAGTTGATAGTAACACATTACAGTGAGTATAACAAACACTGCCGATTTATAAATGTGATTGTGGCTGAAAGGGGTAGTCTAGGGAGGTTAATGTCAATTGAAAGAAAGCTAGAGGATAATCTACCATCTATGCATAACATAGTGAATTCAGTGGTGAATGATTATTGTGGTTTATAGTACAAATAAAAGAATGTTCCTTTATTACAGGGTATAATAAATACAACTAGTGTAGAGACTGTAGTTAACAACAATATTGCAATATTGTAATATTTTTACAGCAATGGCAAAGAAGTTATTATATCAATGTTAAGGGTCAATAATGGGTAATTATAAAGGGAAATGGGATTTTTCCTTTTGGAGTAAAGAAATTATTCTGAAATGGATTGAACTGATGACAGCACAACTCTGTGATGAAACTGAGAGCTATCGAGTGTACACTTTGGATGGACTGTACAAGGCAGGGGATAGTACTGTACAAGGCAGTGACTCCATGGTGGATGATGGACTGTGGTTAACTGTACATATATGAGAATGTTCTCTCATGAACCATAACAAATATAGAATATTAATACATGATGTTAATAATAGGATGGTTTATGGGAAATATACACCAAATATAGGCTATAGACTATAGATAGCAGTAATATTGTGATGATGTTCTTTCATCTTTGTTACAATTTGTAACAAATGTGTCACAACAATGTAAGGTGTTGGTGGTCAGGTAATGTATGAGAATCCTGTATGGTATATATGATTGTTTCGTTAACTCACAACTTCTCCAACAACAAAAAAATGTAGTATATATCTCTTAGGAGAGCTAAATATAAAATAACAATAATACTGACAATCTCAAGTGCCATTAAGGTACGGAGTGCTGGATCTCTCATACATTGCTTATAGAAAGGCATGTGTTCCAACCATCTTTGAAGACAGTTTGGCATGTTTTTAAAAGTTAAACATGCATTTACCATATGACCCAGCAATCTCACCCCTGGGTATTAACCATAGAGAAACAAAAAGTTTCAATATAAACCCATATACAAATGTTCATAGAAGCTTTATATGTAATAGTCCAAAACTGGAAACAACTCAGTTACCCTTCAGGAGGTGAATGGTTAAACAAACTATGGTACCTCCATACAAGGTAATACCTCTCAGCAATAACAAGGAACAAATTATTGATTCACCCAACAACTTGAGTGGATCTCAAAAGGTTGCATACTGTATGATTCCATTTACATATGATTCTCAAAATGACAAAATTATAGAGATGGAGAACAAATTAATGGTTGTCAGTGGTTGGATGGGAGTGTGACTATAAAAAGGATTTCCTATTTGGTAATTGAACAATTTTGTGTCTTGATTGTGGTGGTGGTTATAAAAATCTATACAGATGATAAAAATAAATGAGTGCATGTAAAAACTGGTGAACTCCGAATAAATGGTGTAGTTTAGCAATTAGTATGGTGCCAATGGTTACCATGGTTATGGATGATGTTATTATTGGAGGAAACTGCGTTGAGGGGACACAAGAACTCTACTATTTTTGTAATGTCTATGTGAATCTAAAATTATTTCAAAATAAACATTTTTAAAATGTTACTGTGGTATTTAAAATACTTCCATTGCCATGACAAAATGTAAAAAGGTGATTTTGCAGAGAATACAGACAACAAAACTCTCTAACTAGCACAACACAGAGTTGGAGCATCATTGTCATTTTCATTAATGGATAGAGCAATAGCCAGCATGTTGGAAGGAAGCAAAGCTTTTTAGAGTTCAACTGATAGAAACTCAGTCTTTAAAACTTATAGTTTCAGCAAATACATAAATCCAGCCTAAGAGCTCCCTAGATCAAGTACTAGTTCTTTCCACACTAATGTGGATCAAATTCAACATGTGACCCAGAAGAGAAACCAAGCTGGACAAAGCCAGAATCATAGCAAGCCTATGTCCTCCTGTGGCAGTTTGATATTATTTATGAATTCCAAAAAGAAATATAGATTATGTTTGTAAACTGGTCTATTCCTCTGGTGTGATAACCCTTTGCTTGTATTAGATTCAGCTGAGACATCTGATTAAATCATGTTAAGATTAGGGCTTTACTCCAACCATGTCATTATAGTGAGACTCAGCATCGAGTCTCAGCCCTCTTGGTGGGCTGATAAAACAGACTCTCACATGGAAGTAGACACACAGAAGCAGATACACAGGAAGAGAGAGTGCTCCATAGACATGGCCCCAGGAAGAGAGATGAGCCTGATAGTCTATAGCTGACCTTGTGGAGAAAACAGAACAGCTGAGAAAACCCAGAAAGAAATGAGCCCCAGGGAGACAGATTAGACTTATGCTAGCCCACAGCTGAGATCACAAGAAGCTGGGACTATGGAGCCTTAGGAGGAAGAGGAAGGCTGAACCCTTGCAGAGACTGGAAGCCATCTTGCTCCAACACGTGGCAACAGACTTTGGTGAGGAAAGTACTTACTCTGTGTGGCCTTGTGACTGTAAGCTTCTACCCCAAATAAATATCCTTTACAAAAGCCAACATATTTCTGGTATTTTGTATCAGCACCCCTTTGGCTGACTAATACACCTCCTATAATGGTAATTTGAGAGCTGATGTAAAAGTCCATTCTTAGAAACTGTATCCAAACTTTTGAAATGAGAGAGTGGAAATAAAAAGTCACATCCACATGCTGACACAAAGCCAGGCAGTTCAATAGGCTAAATAAACCCTAGTCCCTATTGGGGTGACAAATGTCATAACCAGATAATTTTGAAAATCTTTCTTACAGAAGAAAAATCTGAGGCTACCAGGACACCTTGTTTATCCTCCAGAATTTGAAGTTCACAGCTTGGTACCATAAACTGTATTGAAGTAGATATTTCTTATTCCACAGAGTAAGTCTAACTTCACTCAGTAGATTCCATTGCATTCATTCATTCATTTATCCATGCATTTATTGAGCCAATATTAATTCTTTCTTATGTGCCATGAACTATTTGTTTCTGGCTAGAGATACAAGGATGAACAAGAGAGAAAGACCTCATGAAGCAATTATAGTGGGGGAAATATTACCCAAAGAATCTCAAAAATAATTAAAATTGTGGCAAGTACATCACAGGGAATGGATATGATGCTATGAAAGTATGTCATTGGGAAGCTCACCAATTCTACAGGCAAAGATAACTTCCTAAAATGAGTGATTTCCTCCCTAAGTTTCCATATCCCCTAATATTAGGCTGTACTGAAAAGACAGCAGTGGTTCATCAGGGTGTAAGAGCAGGAGGATGGATGCTGGTAATGGGGAATCAGGGCAGGTAATTCTATCCAGACATATAGGACAGGTTATTTGGGGCCCTTTTTGAGTAACAAGTCTAGGGCTTTAGCTGGTCCTGGGCAGTGCTCAAATCCCAGATGTGGAGAAAGACTGGGGAAGCTGCAGAGCTGCTACTTGTAAACACAGGACACGATGGTGAACAAAGCAGAGAACAGGTATTTGATCTTAGGGGTCTGGTATATAAACAGAGAAAGTGTGGCTAGAAGAAGAAGGCCCCTGCCTAAGGTTGAGCTTGAAGTTGGTGTGTTAATACCAGCTAACCGATTCCTTTCCCTGGTTTAAGGAATCCTCTTCCTCCTGCTTAATTTCCCCAAAGCTTTCCTTCATCAGTCCACCCGTAGGTAGTTTTTTGCTAATTCTGCCTTGAGGCAGGAAAAGCTTAATCATTTTGGGCTTTTTGGGTGAGATTGAGGGTCTGCTTGATAAGTGGCCACTACCTTATAGACTTCAGGGATAAACTGGCCCTTTGTGCATGATGTTCTGTCTGTCAAGGAATAGGAACAGATTCCCTAGGGACCCAAATGGAGGACATTTAAGTGGCAACACCTATGTCTCACTTTCACAAGCCCTTTCTGACCAATCTTGAGCCATTGTCCAAGGATGGACACATGTCTTGCCTTTACTCAGCAATTGGTAGTCTTTTCCCTACTAGGACACAAATAACTGGGCTCTTTAAGTTGAGAACAAAAGCATCTCCATCTTTCTTTTACCAAAGTTCTTATCACATTTTTTCTCCAAAGGTCATAGGTATCCAAACACCTACATCCAAATACTCTGAGTTCTTACTGCGAGTTCCCAATATGACCATATATGTTAGATACCCACTCCCCCCATACACACATTCTGCATCACCCATTACCCTTGTCATGCACAATTAAACTAAAATTCAAAGTGATATAAGGAAAGGAAAAATGCAAAATGCTAAGATGTTAGATAAGGAACATGTTACTGCCAAGTGGGAAAAATAAGAACTACAAAGAGGAGGTAACATATTGAGCAGAAGTGAGATTGAGAGAAGGACAACTTATGCTCAGTGCAAGACTTCTCTAATTGGAAGCCTTTGCTCATGGACTCTTTACTGGCCTGGCTGAGACTTTCTCAGAGTTGAGCTGTGGCCAGAGGTTCCTTATTCCCAACTGGCTTCTTTCTTTCTGAAAGCTGTTCCCACCTATTCTTTTGCATAATCAACCTTTTATCCTTTATTGGCATTCCTGTGAAGAGATTTATTTCCTCAATACATCTCTTGTTCATCTAATCCCTTCCTGGAGTCTGCTTCCTGGAGGACTTGATCTGATATCAATAGGATTATTGATTAATGGATGGATTTATCAACATGATCACAGGTCTGCTAAATTTGATGGAAATATTCAGATTTAGTTATCAGTTATGAGATAATTCTTTCAGAATTGAGGTTAAAGAAACTCATCTAGAAAGTACAAAGGGGAAATGAGCAATTACACTGAAATCTTCTTGTCCATAGGTGTTCTCTGAGCTATGGTCCTCTAGAATCTTCCTCATTTCTCTTTGGATAGTTACTGCTCTTAGAAATTTTCAGGTTATTTTCTCCAGTTTAGATTCTTTCTTAATCAATGGAATTCATGAAGCACTATCTTGGCCCATCATTGACTTATGATATTTATTTATTCATTCCCAACACTTTGCTGAATTCATCTATTACTTCTAGTAGCTTTGTTACAGACTTTCAGGGATTTTCTAGGTATAGGATCATATCGTCAGTGAAACTTTTACTTCTTCCTTTCCTATTTGGATGCCTTTTATTTCTTTTTCTTCCCTAATTGCTCTAGCTAGAACTTCTAGCACAATATTGAATAACAGTGGAGACAGTAGGCATCCTTGTCTTATTCCTGATCTCAGGAAGAAAACTTTCAGTCTTTCACCATTGAGTATAATGTTAGCTGTGGGTTTTTCATATATGTACTTTACCATGTTGAGAAAGTTTCCCTCTATTCTTATCTTTCAGAGTGTTTTTATCAAGAAAAAATAATGTATTTTGTCATATGCCTTTTCTGCATCAATCAAGATGTGATTTTTCTTCTTCAATTTATTAATATGGTTTATTACACTAATTAATTTTCTTATATTGACCCACCCTTGCATACCTGGTATAAAACCCACTTGATCATGATGCATAACTCTTTTAATTTGCTTTTGGATTTAGTTAGCAAGTATTTTGTTGAGGAATTTTGCATCTATATTCATTAGAGAAAGTGGTCTGTAATATTCTTTTTGCATAGTGTCTTTGTCTGGCTTTGATATTAGGGTGATGTTGGCTTCATAGAATGAGTTTGGTAGTGTTCCCTCTGTTCACTTTTTTGGAAGAGTTTGAGCAAGATTGGTATAAGATCTTCTTTGAAAGATTGATACAATTCACCTGTGAAACATCTGGTCCTGGGATTTTCATTTTTGGGAGGTTTTTGATGACCGTTTCAATCTCATTACTTGTAATTGGTTTGTTGAGGTCTTCTAATTCTTCTAGGGTCCCTGTAAATTGTTCATGTGTTACTAGGAATTTGTCTAATTCATATACACTGTCGAGTTTGGTGGTATAAAATTGTTCTTACTATCCTCTTATTATCTTTCTTATTTCTGTGGGGTCAGTGGTCATGTCCCCTTTCTCATCTATGAGGTGATTTATTTACATTTTCTTTTTTTCTCTTTGCCAGTCTAGCTAAGGGTTTGTCACTTTTGTTGATCTCAAAGCACCAACTTTTGGATTTGTTAATTCTCTTTATTGTTTTGTATTCTTGATTTCATATATTTCTACTCTAATCTTTGTTATTTCTTTCCTTATGCTTGCTTTAAGATTAGTTTGCTGTTCTTTTTCTAGTTCCTCCAGCTGTGCAGATAGATCTTCAATTTTAGCTCTTTCTTGAGGGCTATAAATTTCCCTCTCAAAACTGCCTTTGCTGAATCCCATAGTTTTTGATATGTGTCTTCTCATTTTCATTCATTTTGAGATATTTACTGATTTCTTTTGCAATTTATTCTTTGACCCACTGATTATTTAATAGTAGGCTGTTTAATCCCCATATAGTCATGAATTTTCCCTTTTACTTCTGTTACTGATTTCCTGCTTCACTCCATTATGATTAGAGAAAGTGCTTTGTACAATAAAGTCTTTTTAAATTTATTGAGGCCTATCTTGTTACCCAACACATGATCTATCCTAGAGAAGGAGGCATGAGCATTTGAGAAGAATATATATCCTGCTGTTTTGAGGTATAATGCTCTATAAAAGTCTGTTAGTTCTATTTCATTTATCATATTATTTAAGCTCTCTGTTTCTTTATTGATCCTCAGTCCTGGTGCTCTCCAATGATGACAGTGGTGTGTTGAAGTCTCCAAATATTATTATAGAGACATCTATTTCTCCCTTTAGCTTTGCCAGTGTGTGTCTCATGTATTTTATGGCACCCAGGTTAGGTACATAAATACTTATGATTGTTATTCCTTCTTGGTGAATTGTCCTTTTTATTAATATATAATGACCTTCCTCATTTCATAACACTTTTGTGTTTAAAATCTATTTTATTAAATATTAGTTTCACTACTTAAGATGATTTGGTTACTATTTGTTTGGGATATCTTTCTCCAACCTTTCACTTTCAGTGTGATCGTGTCCTTGAATCTAAGGTGGTCTCTTGTAGACAGCATATAAATTGCTAATATTTTTTTTATCCATTCTGCCATTCTGTGTCTTTTGATTGGGGAATTCAATCCATTAATGTTCACTGTTGTTACTGTAAAAGCATTATTTACTTTGTCTATTTTATCCTTTGGTTTTCTGTTGTCATATCTTACTATTTTCTGTCTTTTTACCCTTTTAGCTACCCTTACTAATAACCTTCATTTATACAATCTTCCCCAAGTCTCTCACAATTATACTTTCCTTTCAGATTGCAGCACTCCCTTTAGTATCTCTTTTAAATTGGGTTTTTTGGTAACAAATTCTCTTTTTCTTTGTCTGTGAAAGACTTTAAATTCTTTCTCTTTTTTTAAGGACAGTTTTGCCAAATAAAGAATTCTTCGCTGGATGTTTTTCTTTTTCAATATCTAAAATATATCATAACACTACCTTCTCATCTCCATGGTTTCTGATGAGAGATCGGCACTTAGTCTTATTGATCTTCCGTGGTATGATACATTGCTTTTCTCTTGCTGTTTTCAGAATCCTCTCTTTATCTCTGGTATTTGACATTCTGAATAGTAGGTTCTCAAAGTAAGTCTACTGGTATTAATGTTTGGGGTGGATTGTCCTTCTTAGATATTGATATTTATGTCTTTCATAAGGGTTATTTTTTCAAATATTCTTTCTGCCCCTTTTCTGTTCTTGTCTCCTTCTGGGACACATAAAATGCATATGTTTGTAGGTTTCATGTTGTCATTCAATTCCCTTAAACCCTGTTCCATTTTTTCCATTCTTTTCTCTTTCTGTTCAGATTCTCTGTCTTCTAATTCTGCTTTCTAATTCTGTCCTTCACCAATTCAAATCTGCTGTTATATGCTTCTAATGTAATTTAAATCTTATCCATTGTGTCTTTCATTCCCATAAGTTCTGTTACTTTTCTTCGCAAGCTTTCAATTTTTTTTTTTTGACCACCCAGTGCCTTCTTAAGATACTTTATCTCTTTAGCCATATTTTCCTTCAACTCCTTGAACTAATTTAGGAGATTTGTGTGAAACTCATTGATTAGTTGTCTTAAATCCTTTGTCTTCTCAGGATTTTTTATTTGATCATTTGGCTGGGCAATATCTACCTGTTTCTTAGTATGGCTTGTAATTTTTAGCTGGTGTCTAGGCATCTGAATATGTTGGTGAATTTATTCTGACTGTCAGTTTCTCTCTTTTGTTTAGTGGTTTTGTTTCATGGCTATTCTTTTATTTTTGGTTCAACTTACTCTAAATCCTTAAAATTTCTCATCTTAAGTTATCAAAACAGGGCCAGGGACCCACTGCTAAGATCAAGACCAGGTCCAAGAGGACCTGGACATGAGACACCCCAAAAAGCTTTTTTACTTCTTGCAGGTTCCTGGCCTGCCAGCAGATGGTGCTCATCAGCAAATCTTTCCATGAAGATGTCTCTTTCAACCTCCACTTGTACATGATTCTGTTCTGGCTAGAGCCAAGATTCAAAGTGGGGTCTGCTGACCAAACTCACCAAAGAGAAACAACTCTCGGCCCACCTCTGCACCCTCTGTCCTTCCATGGAGGAAGACATCTGCTCCCCTCTCAGCTGGCTGCAGTGGGCCACAGGTTTTATTCAGGCTGCTCACCTTGAGAGTGAGGAATGGGTGATATTACCAGCTATGGGAGTAGATAACTCATGGTTTTTGCTTTGACCTCTTCATCTCTCTGTCCCTCTCCCTCCTGATGATGTGCAGCACTCTCCTGGTCTTCAGACCCCCAAAGTAGCTCCCTTGGACAGCTTTTTGCCTTTCCTATGTTGTTTTTGTAAGAGAGGTAAGCCCTGGTATCCTACTCCAATGTCATCTTACTTGAAGTCAGCCTTCCTCCATTTTTTAAATAATCACTTCATTTCAGGAATCTAAGCTAAAACTGCACTTCCCCACTGAGCAGAGCCATGACACTTCCAGTATAGCACAATTAACCAGCTCTGCAATAGCTAGGATAGAACAATTTAATGTTTTATAGCAAATACTGTATGGGTATCATAGGCACATTATAAACTATAAAGCATGACATCTGTGAAAGCTGTTCTTGTTTTAACTTTCATAAGCAACAGAATGAAGTTAGAAGGTAACTGAATACAGAGTTTCTTGAGTAGCAAGAATGGGAAATGTTTTTAATTTTGTAAATAATAAGAAGTCATCAGAAAAGTAATATCCCTAAAGCTATTCTTTTGGAAGGTTCACTTGGTGTCATTGTGAAGGATGGTGTGAATGGAAAAGATGGCAGAGTAAAAACCAAATAAGTACCATTAGAGCAAACTCATACAAATGTACGCAAACTCATACAAATGTACACAAACTCAGTTGTAAAGGGAATGGAAAAGACAAAACATAGGGAGAACATATTGTGAGGTAAGAACTTATAGTCCAAGGAGTGATTGGATATAGAATGATTCCAAGTTTCTTAAAACAAAAATAATAAGAAAACCAGCATTAAAAGCAGGCTTAGTGGGGAGTGGATGTAGCTCAAGTGATTGAGTGGCTGGTTGCCATGTACGAGGTCCTGGGTTCGATGACCCAATGCCCGGTACCTCCTAAAAACAAAACAAACAAACAAGCATACAAAATCCTCAAGATTGGGGAATGAATAATGGATTAAAGTAGACTTATTATTATTCTACTATTGACTTACTATTATTCTAGCAATGAAACAACTCTTATCATTGATATAAAGGCAGTGGCCACCAGAGGTTCTGAGAGGTGGAAGAGAAAAGAATAGGTAATAATATGAGGGCATTTCCGGAACATTGGAGTTGTCATGCTTTACATTGCAGTAATGAATACAGGCCATTGTATATTTTGTCATAACCTACAAAATTGTGCAGGACAGAGGGTAAACTATAATGTAAACTGTAATCCACAGCTAGCAGCAGTGCTTCAATATGTGTTCATCAATTGTAGCAAATGTACCACACTAATGAGGGATGTTGATGATGTGGGAAAGTGTGGGAGAGGGAAAGAGTGAGGCATATGGGAATCTCTTATATTTTTTATGTAATATTTATGTAATCTAAAGCTTCTTTAAAAATAAAAAAACTAATTAAAGAAAAACTCTCATTGGGGAGCAGATGTGACTGAGCATCTGCTTCCCATGTATGAGGTCCTGGGTTCAATCCCCAGTACCTCCTTAAGAAAACAAAAAAGGCAGGCCTAGTGAAAATAATAATAATAACAACAAGTTCTACTCACCCTTGATGGTCTAAGTGCTTTGCCTGGATCCTATAATGATGACAATAGCCCTATAACACAGGGAGAATCAGCTGCACCGGCAGATGAGGAAGATGAAACTCAGAGAGGTTAGTAATTTACCAGAGATCAAACATAAGTAGAATTCTTGTACGATCTGTGAAATGGGACCATAATAATATCAGTATTATTATTGAAATATTTAAATAAGATCATCTATCCATAAGCTTTTGGAGGCTGCAAAAATGTTATCTAGTATTATTTTGGCCATAATTCTTCTCTAAAGTTGGTATTGGCCAAAGGGTGCAAAGATGTAAATGATGGGCACATTTTTTCTGCAGAAAATAGATGCTTTCATTCTTGAAATGCTTTTTTCTATCCAAAGTAAAAGGTCACTGGGCTTTATTATATAAATCAGATCCCTTAATTTTAAAAAATGAACATGATAGAGAGCTCAGAAATCTTTTAATTTTCTGTCAATTATGCATGAGTATAAATGTGCATACAAGCAAATATTGTGGGACCAAAATAATATTTAAACCCCGTTTTTCTAAAGAATGTCAAGAATGATAAACTTGAATATTTTTGGTCAACACTCTGCAAAATGTCAGAAACATTCCTTCTGCATGACACTGTCTCATTGTCAGCTCTTTGTAATCAGTTTAATTTTTATTGAGAAAAAGCAACAATCACAAATCAGCTTTCTTGTGTCCTTTGAATTCTTATGGTTGCAAATGAGGCTTCCAGCTGCTTCAATTTCACTTTGCAAAGGCACTATGTTGAATCATTAATTACCTTAGAAGGTACTGCATCCTCATCTCCTTCTGGTGGAAAAAAATATAAATCAGCTTGGAACCTGGGGCTGTGAAGTCATTTTTTCTTAAAATGCCATCTGCCAGGTTCTACTACAGAACATCCAGAAATCACTAAAGGTGAGGGAAGAAATGAGGATGGAGGAAGAGTGGTGAAACGTTAGCTTGTCAGGCTTTCTTGTCAGCACCCATGCTCTTACAACCTTGCCAGCCCTTACCATCCCACCCCTGGACTATTGACAGCTCCTAACTCATCTCCCTGTCATTACTCATGTCCACCCAACAGTCTGGACAGGGAGAGCATTTGTTCTATAATGTCCATTTGACCACGCTTCTCCTCTGCCTCAAAAGCTTCCCATACCTGTGGTAAAGTCATCAGTAAGGTCTGAAAAGCCAGTGAGGCCCTTCACACCCTATCCCTATGTGTCTGTCTAGCCTCATCTCTCCCCACCATTGGTCTGAAGAAGCATACTTGCATCATGTTTAATTATTTGCAGTTGCCAACCTTAGTCTCTGTTGTTCAGTTCTAAGTTCATGCTTTACCTCTTCTGCGTCCTCCATTACCTTCTCTCTTACCCCTAATCACCATCACTTACCCACCTCAGCCAGCAGACTGAAACCCACAAGTTGGTTTCAACAGCCTTTGATAGCCATCACATTCGGCTATAATTGTCTTTTACCTTATTTCCACCTTCTAATAAATCATGAGATGCTTAAGAGCAAAGATCACATTATACATGCCAGTATATGTGTCGCCCTGACACTGTGATTGTGGCTGGCAGGGAAAAATAAGTTATCTATAAAGGTATTTTAAATAAAAGAAAGAGAGGGAGGAAGGAAGGAAGGAAGAAAGGAAGGAAGGAAGGAAGGAAGGAAGGAAGGAAGGAAGGAAGGAAGGAAGGAAGGAAGGAAGGAAGGAAGGAAGGAAGGAAGGAAGGGGAGCGGAGGGGAGGGGAGGGGAGGGGAAGGGAGGGGAGAGGAGGAAGAATCATGATGTAGGGTAAAGAGCAGTGGACTGGAAGTATTCACTGCAGTTCTGATTCTTTCTCATGAACAAATTGAGTGTCCTAGGCAATATTGAAACTATCAGAACATAGCTTCTGGAATTGTAAAATAAGATCTAAAGAATCCCTAGGGTCCATTTTAATTTGAAAACTCTGATTCTATGACAGTGTCGGCAGACCCAGTGTGCTTTTAGCATCAAGAGTGGGAAGGGCTTCCGGTAAAGTTAGTAATGTTGACATTCCACATGCTCAACATTTGTCATCATTCTAAAGCATAACCCTGCCTGATCTTTCTAATACTCCAGTCTGAGAAACTGAGTCCATATCTGGAAAAGACTGGAGCCCCCTGGAGTATGACACCATGCTGTATTTATTCTTCAACAAATATTTATTAAGAACATATTCTATAACCAGTACTCTATTAGACACCAGAGATACAGTTAAGAATAAGACCTAAATCCTGCTCACATAAAGCTTTTATTCTAGCAGGGAAGAGACACTAAAGAATTATATCTATCTGGATATTTTTTGTTGCACGACTGCAAATCCAAATCCATCTCAAATTGTATAAGCAGAAGAAATTCATTGGCTATGTAACCAAAGAGTTTTTCAGTAAGTTTGTTTTTAGGTATAGACTGAGTCAGGCACTCAGATGATTATAACAGGGCAGGTGAAGTAGTCTAGTAAAATAGGGAATCAATAGACAGATCTGGAACCTGGCAAGAACTCCACATAGATATCAATACTCTCAAGATGGCTACTGGAAGACCCTCAAGTGAGATTTCCTCCAGAAACCAGGAGAAGACTCAGATATTCTCCAGGGACATTATCATTGGGCGATCCCGGGGGATTGATGGGTGGAGTAATCAATCAAAACAGCAAACAGCTGGGACTCCTCCCCTGCCATTAGCAAAGGGGCAGAATAATTAATGCTTTAATAAGCAAATGCAAAAGCTAAACACTCTCTCTCCCACTCCCTTGCTCTCTCTTGCCTTCTGCGCCCTGCTCTCACCATGTCCCCCCAACATGGATCAAAACACAAGTAAAACCTGGGCATTTATAATCTATAATGGGAAATTGTAGTATGTAAATTGGTTGTCCTTATCACTCTTCAGCCCCTTCCTTTCTACCTGGAACCTATGATTTGTTATTTTCTCCCATTTCTCCTCCCTCCCTACCTTAATAAATTACTTGCCTAATCAACGTGATGTGGTCTTGAAATTCATTTCTGCAGCATAGTCAAGAACCTAGACAAAATCCAGTAACATATTTGGTGAGCCAGCCAGGAGGTTATTGGTGAGTGAAACTATGGCCTACAGCCTGTTAATGCCTTCTTTTGGCTATCCATTTTAAATGGGTTCACCTACGAGCCCCACAGGACATAATTCCAGGAGGTAAGAGGCCAGGACATGGGAACTCTCTGTGTCCGCACTGTGCTCCCAGGCTTATGAGACCTGAGCCCCAGCCAGGAGGGCTGGGGCACAGGGCAGGAGCTCAAAACAGGGCCCTGCCAAGACAGACGTCCCCCAGCCAAGTGCTGGGTGCTGCAAAGCTCCTTTTCTAAGCCCTATTAGCAGCCAGTGGCTTTGCCCTGGGCCATTGCCTTCTCCCACCCTTTCTCCTCAGCGGCAGGGCAATGACTCAGAGCTGGGGTCTTGCACCTCTTAATGGGTCCCTGCCTTTGCAAACCCACCTTCATACTGACCACACCCAGCTACCTGGTCTGGGACAGGATGGGAAGGACAGCAAGCAGGGCCAAGATGGATTTTGCGAGAGTTCCCTTCCCCAGGGAGTCATAGGCCAGGACTCCCTTCATAATTAACCTTTATCCATGTTTTACCTTCCTACTTCCTACTAATGAATTTCTCATTACAAATTTGTGTTAAAATGCTTTGGAATGTCTTAAAAACTATAAAACTGAAAATGTGTTTGCTAGCAAGGAAATTATTGCCTCAGGGCCCCAAGGCCTGTTAGCTAGAACAATTGATCTCTAATCATTTAATGGCCTTTTGATGACTGGAATAACTGAGAGTTCCCAGTTCCTAGGACTGCTTTTTAAGACTTCTGTAAGAATAGGAAGAAGCTTTTTGCCCTTTCTCCAGGAAGGACCAATATACGGCTTGGCAGCTTCAGTCCAAAATCTATTCGACCCTGACATCTATTCCGCCTGTCTTCCAAGTCCAGAAGGCCCCAGAAATGCCCAGTGGCAGGGTCTCTGTGATTCCTGGGGTGGCAGGAACCAGAGAAGTAACTCTGAATGTCCCCCAAGACCTAGGAAGTCTTGGGCACCTCAATTCAGAGAGCAACCAAACGTTCCCTGAGATTTATCTCAGAAGCTTTAGCTTGGGTAACAGTGCAGTCAGTCTTGGATCCTGGAATGTAGGGGTGCCGAGAAGCAGAGCAGTAAACTGAACCACCCCCAAGACCTTGAGCCCTTCCGTTCAGAGGGCAGCCAAACGTCCTCTGAGACTTATCTAAGATGCTTCACTTTGGGCAACTGCTCTGTCTCCCACCAATCCAGCTTGGGTGCTTTGGTCTGAACTTTGGAGTTTTCAGGCATCTCCCAAGACCTAGGTTGGCCACGGGAATCTCCATTGGCAAGGCTCTGAATTAAATTCTCAGGATGCTGAGACCAGAGCATCAGCTCCAAATTATTTGGAGTGGTAAACATTTTAGTCAGACTTGAACTCTGGGACACCAGATCAATCGACTAAAAAGCACTTTTTCATTCTTCCTAGAATAATGGGCATGGTCCCCACAGGAGTGTCTTAAATTCTGCCTACTATTGGTCTACATGACCACAGCATAGCCGAGAGCAGCCTCTATTCAGAATCATATGCAGAGGGACATTGAACATGTTAAAAGTCCTGGTAAACTTCATTTTCTAAGTAGATAATGAACATGCTTAACGCAGGTATCCCTCTTAGCCCTAATTCCAGAGCCTGTCCCACTCACCCTGGGGAGGACTGGCAAACCCACATGACATCCTGCCAGGGCTAACCATTTCCCACCAGAAGGGAAATAGCAATTGAGGTGGCTAAGACTCATTTAAGCTTAGCCCCTTAGGGATGGTCCATTGGCAACCATTCCTCACCCAGGACCTGGAAACCAGGTTCTGATTAAAAAAAAAAAAAACTTGGCAGGAAAACAAGCTTCTCTCTCAATTAGAGCCAAAATGGAGGGAAGTTTACTCTGTAGTTCTGATCACTCCCACAGCTATTAAAGTTAAAGGAATTTCCAGCTTGGTGCACTTATCCCGAGTGAAGCCAGCTGCCCAGGGAAGTGCCAGCTCACCAAAAACACCTGATGAAATGTACGAGTGCCAGTCATTAGATGGCCTGAAATACCTCTTCAAGAAACAAAGCTAAGTAGTGTCTGTGTCAAAGCCAACTGTTCCCTCTGTCTCTAGCCCAAATGCCTATTGCTAGGGAGAGGGGTAAACCAGGCACCCCTTAAGAAGTCTTGTCTGTTTTCATCTCCTATAGCTTAACTAAAAAGGGCAATGCCTCTTCTCTCTAGAGTTAACCAACAGCATAATGTAATGAAAAGAAGAATACTGTTCCCCACTAACTTCGGGAAAATGCAGCCTTTATATGCACCTGGCCTTTTCTACTTTTGTGGTCCAGTATCCTCTTAGTGGGACCAAATATCCTCAAAATTCTAATCAAGTTTATTTTTTACAGAATCAACATCTTGTTAGCCAAATGGAGACTTCATCCAGCTTTGCCCAGGATGCCAGATCTGTCTTCCTCCAACCGAAATAGAATAGCCAGACGGTTTTACACCTTGTCAGGTAGGGCCTACTGCCCCTAACCAGCAAGAAGTAGTTACAAAAGAATGACCATCTCCCTTTAGCACCCCTTTAAGAATAAAGGTGTAAACTATCTGAGGGTGGAATGAAGCAGGCTAGCAAAATAGAGAATCAATAGATGGATCTGGAACCTGGCAAGAAGTCCATGTGGATATGGATACCCCAAAGATGGCTGCTGAAAGACCCTCACATGAGATTTCCTCCAGAAATCAGGAGAAGCCCTGGATATTCTCCAGGGACATTATCATTGGGCGATCCCAGGGTATTGATGGGTGGGGTAATAAATCAAAACAGCAAACAGCTGGAACTCCTCCCATGACATTAGCAAAGGGGCGGGATAATTAATGGTTTAATAAGCAAGCACAAAAACTGAACACACTCTCTCCCACTCTCTCGCTCTCTCTTGCCTTCTGTGCCCTGCTCTCACCGTGTCCCCCCAGCATGGATCAACACGCAAGTAACACCTGGGCATTTATAATCTATACTGGGAAATTGTAATCTATAAATTGGTCATCTTCATCACTCTTAAGCCCCTTCTTCTCTACCTGGGACCTATGATCTGTTATTTTCTCCCATTTCTCCTCCCTCCTTACCTTAATAAATTGCTGGCCTAATCAATGTGACGTGCTCTTGAAATTCATTTCTGCAGCATAGTCAAGAACCTAAACAAAATCCGGTAACACAGGGACACACACACACACACACACACACACACACACACATATTCTCCCTTTCTTTTGTTGGCTCCATCCTCATATGGGTATAAGATGGCTACTGCAGCTCCAGCTCCTGCATATTACCTGATTTATTTCTATGGAAAAGAGGAAGCTACTTCCCTAATAACATTTTAAGGCTCAGAATTGCATTTCATTAGTTTACACTGTCCTAATTTCAGTCACATTTCTCTATCATGTCCTAATTTGAGCCAACTAACTCTTTGAACAAAAGGTTAGAATTCACTGATTACTTTATCTTAGGTCATGTGGTCCTGCCCTTGAGCCTTAGAATAAAGTCACTTTCACCTAAAGAACTTGGGATTCCAAAAACAAAATTATAATTCTGTTGGCCTGAAAAGTGGGAGTGTATGTGGGTATACTCTACTAAAATTTAAATGTTCATAAGTGATATGAAAGAAACAGATACTAAGCAAAAGAAAATGGGAGAAAATACCTAACTTGGAGAGTATGGGCAGGTGTATTAGTCAGCCAAAGGGGTGCTGATGCAAAATACCAGAAATCTATTAGCTTCTACAAATGGTATTTATTTGGGGTAGACACTTAGAGTTACCAGGCCATAAAGCATAAGTTACTTCCCTCACCAAACTCTGTAAAGTTTCCGGCTTCCTGGGTTCTTCTCTTTCCGGGGCTTGATTCTCTCCAGGTTCAGTTGCTTGTTCTCACCACAAGGTCAGTGGTAGACTATCAGGCAAACAGCTAGTCTCTTTTCCTGGGGCCTTCTCTCCTTCCTCATGACCAACCTCCTCTGTGTGCTTGCTTCCCGGGCTCCAGCATTAACACTCAGCATCAGAACTCTAACTCAAATCACTCCAACTCAAAAACTCCTACTCTGTCCTTTGCCATGTCTTTTATCTTTGAGACCCCACTCACCAAGGGGTGGGGCTCAACGCCCTACTGATGTGTCCCAATCAATGCTAATCATAACTTAATCATGCCCAGATGAACAGACCAGTTTACAAGCATAATCCAATATCTATTTTTGGAATTCACAACTATATCAAACCGCCAAACTGCTACAGCAGGAAAGTCTCCCTGAGGAAATGATCTTCCAGCAAACTTTCAAAAGATGAGAGGGTTTCAGCCACATGGAAATCTATGGGAGGGTATTACAGAAAAAGGAAATCACATACAGCAGCCTCCTGGAGGAATTTGACCTGTTCTAGGCACTGTGAGAATGTAAGGCTGTACTGTGGGGAGGTGACCAGGGAAGGCCAGGGTAGCAAGTGAGAGAGTTAGGCTGGGCCTGAGCCAGGAGGGCTTCTGGTTCACTCAGGGAACTTTAATTGTATTCTAAATGTCATAGGAAGATGCCAATGGATATTTTCCTCTTACTCCATGTTATGGGTGATATTGTGCTCCCCCCAAAATTTGTTCAAATCCTAATCATTGGGGCCATGAATGTGACCTTATTTGGAAATAGAGTTTTTGAAAATGTGATTAGTTAAGATGAAGCTAAACTGAATTAGGGTGGGGCCTAATCTAATATGATTGATGTCGTTATAAGAGGAAATTTGGATACAGAAACAAACACAGCATGGAGAAGGCCATGTGAAGATGGATGAGGCAGAGATTGGAGTGATGTATCTGCAAGCCAAGGAATGCCAAGGATTGCTGGTGAACACCAGAAGCTGGAAGAGGCAAGGAAAGATGCTAACCTACAGGTTTCAGTGGAACAGGTCCCTGCTGACACCTTGATTTCAGACTTTTAGCCTGCAGAACTGTGAGACACCACCCAGCTTGTGGTTCCTTTTATGGCTGCCCTAGGGAAACGAACACATTCCCTCAGTATTGCTGAGCCAATTATTCAGCATGTTTTTATACTTTATTCATTCAGTGAATAAATATATTGAAGATACTGTTTTGGTTTCCTAGCCTGCTTCAAACAAATTACCATGAAATGGTTTGGCTTAAACAGTGAGAATTTATTCACTTAGGTTTAGAGTCCAGGAGAATATCCAAATCAAGGCATCATCAAGGCAATGTTTTCTTTCTGAAGACTGGCTGCTAGTGATTCTTGGCTCCTTGCCACACGGCAAAGCACATGGGCAGCTTCTGCTGGTCTCTCCTCTTCTGAGTTTCATTGCTTTCAGCTTCCTGTTTTCATGGCTTTCTCTTTCTCTCTCTGTATTCACTCTGTTTATAAAGGACTGAAATAATAGGTGGGTGTATTAGTTTGTCCACAGGGATGCTGATGCCAAGTACCAGAAATGTGTTGACTTTTATAAAGAGTATTTTTTTGGGATAAAATCTTACAGATTCAAGGCCATGAAAAGTATACCTCAAGGCACCATAAGGTGCTTTCTCACCCATCACCCAAGTCAAGTGCCAGGTGTTGAAGCAAGATGGTGGGTGATCTCTGTCTGTTCTCTGCCTTCCCCTCCAGGCTGTACCAGCTCCAGGAACTCAGTTGAGAGCTACCAGAAATAGGGCTTGTCTTTTATCAGGCCTCTTCTCTCAGGCTCAGCTGCTCTTCTTTCTTCCCAATTTCAGCTGCAAGCTATCATGCAAATGGCTCATCTCTCCCCAGGGCCTCAGCTCATTGAGCCTTTCCTTTCTGTCACATGGCAGCATCAAATATGGTAGAGCTCACTTTTTCTACATCTCTGCTTTTTTATTAGACCCAGCAAGAGGGCTGAGACTCAACCTGAGTCATCCCTCACTGACAAAGTCCCACTGGAAAAAGTTCACACACCCACAGGAGTGGACCAGCCCACAAACATAATCTTTCCATTTTGGAAAATAATTTCAAACTGCCACAAAGGGTCACCTTAATTGAAGGAACCTCATCAAGAGGTTCTTTCCTACATGGATTTGCACCCACAGGAATGGATTTGTTTCAAGAACATGTTTTTCTCAGTACATACAGCTGCAAACCACCACAGATGCCAAGAAGTAGGCATGCCTTCAACTTTCAAGGAGTTTTCAGTCTATCAAGTTGGAGATAGACAAAGCAACAACACCATGAAAAAATTAGAAAAGAAACAGCCATATTTGAGCATCTACTAGGTGCCAGAAACTGTGCTAAGTATGTTATCTACATTTTCACTAATTTTCACTAATGATGCAAGATAAGTATCATTTTACAGAAAGAGCACACCTAAGTATCCAAGACTAAGGAATTTGCCTTAAGTCTTCCCCAGATATTAAGGGATAGAGATGGGGTTTGAATTAAGTCCTGGCTGACTCCCAATAGTAATTATTGACCTGATATAATAATTACACATTCATTTACATATAGTTCCTGCTAACTCTCACAACAATCCCATGGTAGGATAGTAATCTTGTCTTTAATGATAAAAGTAACCAGGACTCAAATAAAGAAATGTCTATGGTCACAGAGCAACCCCACAGCACAGCAGGATACTGCACCAGGTCAGTTGGCTTTAAAGCTAGTGTTCTTCCTGTCCCACCATGCTGCCTCCAAAATCTTTAAACACAAAGTGCTTTGCTGGTTCAGAAAAGGGAGGGCACAAGTCCAGCTGAAGAACTAACAAAGGATTCCTGCCTGGCCAGCAGCTTGTTGGTGTGGCATTGAATTAACCCGTTCAATCTGAGAGCAAAAGCCTTTACTACTCAAGCAGTTTTCACCATCCTTCTCTCCCCGTTGAGAGAGCTCCTCAGTGGGTCTAGAAGGACCAAAATAAAGCAGACACCTCCTACAGACAAGCCTTTGTGGCTGATGATCTGCAGGCAGGGACTTCCCTTCCCAAGCCTCCTCTTCTACATTTCTTGCCCTCAGGGAAAAGTAGCTCCTAGTAGATAGAGTAAAAGTTAGAGCCTGATTGCTTTGGTTTTTCCAACTAATGACAGAAAACAGCCTCACAGTTTACTGCTCTGCTGCTTCTGTTGCTGGCATCCTTCCTGCCAGAGACATCATAGTTACTCAAGAGGGAAAAAAGCTAGTGTTTGTATGAGTGGCCTTTTGAACTGGTCCTGCAGGGGTGCTCCTCCATCCTAGTCTTGCTTCTGCATAGCATATGTTAATTTACTGAGCTATCTTGCTTTGAGCACCCAATATGGTCCACACAATGGGCTACATGTCCTCAGAGAATAACAGTAGTCCCCCACCTGTGGTAGATTAAATTATGTGCCCCAACAAAGACCTGTTTTTAATCTTATTATGCATTCCTGTAGGTGTGAACCCATTGTAATAGGTCCTCTTGAGGATATATATATCCTCTTGAGGATTTATAGTTAAATTGTGGCCCAACTGAATGAGGGTGGGTCTTAATCCATAGTACTGGAGGCTTTATAAAGAGAAGAAACCAGAAATCAGAGAAAGCCACAGGTAGAAATCAACAGAAATCAGAAGAGCAGACACATGGAGTGAGAGATCACCATGTCTTTGGAGGCAGAGCTGTAAGCCAAGGAATCCCAAGGTTTATAGCAAGTCAGGACAAGAAAGCTACAGACTTAGAGAAGAAAGCATGGCCTTGCCAAATACCTTTGCTTTGAACTTCTAGCCTCCAAAACCACAAGACAATATAGTAATGATGAGCTAACAGGTGTGTGGTATTTGTCATAGATGTTCTAGCAAACCAAAGCACTGTCTAATTTCACAGGGCTCCTAGCCGATGGGGGGAAGGAAACACAAAGCATTGCAATTCCATGTGCTTGTTATTTTTCTATTTTTAGAGGGGGAAGTACATTAGATCCTTCAGTAGACCCCTAGGGAGTTTTCACTGCCTGACTGCCTTCTCCTGCCTGGACACCAAGGGCTTCAAATGTGGACTTGGTCCCTGTGTCCTCCCTCCATTCAAACTTCATGGCGCACATGTCTTCTTTTGGGTTTGCTAAGAGTGAAAATTAAATAATAATCTTTTCAATAAGGATTTAATAGTCTGAATTTACATTGTACCTATTACAAGGACAAATATTTACAGAGGACTTACTGTGGGAAAAGCACTGGCAATGGAAAAGACTGATCTGGGGCTAGCCATGCAGTCAGGCTCACGCCTTTTCATTCCTTGTAGTGCTGCATAAGAAAACTTAAAATTCCTTGGTTTCACTGTAAATCCTGTCTCAGATCCAGTCTGCATTTCCACCATTTGCCACCAATTATAAAGGAAGAAGTAAAACTCCCTGTTTGCAGATATGTTCTTATACACAGAAAATCCTAAAATAGCCACAATAAAGCTCCTAGAGCTAATAAATGAATTCAACAAAGTGACAGCATACAAGATCAACACCCAAAAGTTAATAGAGTTTCTAAACACTAGTAGTGAACAATCAGAAAAATAAATCAATTTAAAAAAATCTATTTACAATAGCAACTAAAAGAATCCAATATCTAGGAATAAATCTAACCAAGGATGTAAAGAATTTACAAAACATTGCTAAAAGAAATAAAAAAGAACTAAATAAATAGAAGGACATTATGTGTTCATGAGTTGGAAGATTAAATATTGTCAATATGTCAATTTTACCCAAAGAGATTTCCAGATTCAACAAATTTCCTGTAAAAATTCCAACAACCTTCTTTTCATAAATGGAAAGCCAATCATCAAATTTATATGGAAGAGTAAGGGGTCCAGAAGAGCTATAGCCATCTTGAAAAAGAAGAATGAAATTAGAAGACTCACACTTCCCATTCTTAAAACTTATTAGAAAGTCACAGTAACAAAATAGCATGGTATTGGCACAAGGATAGACATATAGACTGATGGAATTAAACTGAGAGTTCAGAAATTAACCATCACATTTATGATTTTTGAAGTGGGCAATTTTTCAATTGGGAAAGAACAGTCTCTTCAACAAATGGTGCAGGTAAAACTGGATGTCCATTTGCCAAAGAATGAAGGTGAGCCCCTACCTTATACCATATACAAAAATCAACTCAAAATGGATAAAAAAACTAAATATAACAGCCAGAATTATCAAACTCCTAGAAAAAAACATAGGGAAACACATTCAGGACCATGTGTTAGGGAACGGTTTCTTAGATTTTACACCCAAAGCACAAGCAACAAAAGAAAAATTAAATAAATGGGACTTCATTAAAATAAAAAATCTTTGTGTCTTAAAGGACTTTACCATGGAAATAAAACATCCATTTCTACAATGGCAGAGAATATTTTGAAGCCACATATCATATTAGGGTTTAATATCCAGAATATATAAAGAAATCCTTCAACTCAACAATAGAAAGTCAAACTACCCTAGTTTTTAAAAATGGACAAAAACCTTGAATAAACTTTTCTCCAAAGAAGATATACAAATGGACAATAAGCACATGAAAAGATGTTCAATATCATTAGCCACTAGGTAAATGCAAATCAAAACAATAGTGAGATATCATTTCACACCAACTAGAATGGCTACTATTTTTTTTTTTTTTAAAGGAATACAAGTGTTGGAGATGACATGGAGAAATAGGATCACTCATTAATTGCTGGCGGGTATGTAAAATGATGTAGCCACTGTGGAAGATAATTTGACAATTCCTCAGAAAGTTACATATAGAATTATATGACCCAGCAATCCCACTTCTAGGTATATATACAAAATAATTGACATCATGGACTTGGATATTTGCACACCAATGTTCATTTTGGCATTATTCACAACTGCCAAAAGATGGAAGCAACCCAATGTCCATCTACTGATGAATGGATAAACAAAATGTGGGCTATTCACACAAAGGAATATTATTCAGCTATAAAAAGGCAGGACTTTCTGATACATTTGACAATAAAGATGAACTTTGAAGACATCATGTTGAGTGAAATGTCTGACACGAAATAACAAATTTTGCATGATCTCACTGATATGACATAATTAGAATAAGAAAATTCATAGAATAAGAATATAGAATATAGATTACTTGGGGATGGGGTGGAGTTGGGAATTGGGAAGTAAGGCTTATTATATACATAGTTTCTATTTGGGAAGATAGAAAAATTTTGGTAGTCGATGGTGGTGATGGTAGCACATCACTATGAATGTAATTAACAGTACTGAGTTATATATTTGAATGAGGTTAAAAGGGTAAATGTTAGGTTGAATATATAGTAATAGGAAAAAAATGTTTTTGAAAATCCTTGGAACTGCACTACACAAACAGTGAACTTGAAGTTAAACCATGGACTAACCGGTTGAAACAGACAAGGAACCTGGAACTCAGTGAAGGGATTTGGCCAGACAAGGCAAATCTAGAACATAAAGCCAAACTCCCAGCCATGACTTTTCCTTGATGCCATGGAAGGTGAAAGAGAGGCTGGTATCACATGATAAAAAGCTCAGCTGTACCACATGTAATTTAGATAATATGAGCTATCGTTGTTAGCAATGATAATATTAATAAAATATGTCACTTTATTCTTTGCAAAGTGCTTTCACATCAATTGTTTCATTTGATCCTAAATACAACCTCATGAGGTAAGAAAGGCAGGTAAGATCCCCTCTACTTTAAAGATGGGAAAATGAGTCTCAGATAGGAAGTGTGAATTGTTCAGAATCATATTGCTATTAAAGGGTGGCAAAGAAGGGGCACGAATCTGATGGAGACCACCAGATTCTTCCAGCTCTTAGAGTCAGAAGCAGTATTCTGTCTTTACGAAGAAGTGTGAGAAAGAACATGCAGTGGTCGAGGGAAGGGAAACAGGGAAGACATAAGAAAAGGATTTAAAGAAGTCTAGGAAAGGAACTAGAAGAATCAAAAAGACTAAACTAAGAATTCTGCTTTTAAAAGCTCAGAAACTCAAAACTCAAGGGACAGGTGAATAGGCAGAAGAAATAGACAACCTAAAAAGTGGGAAGAAAGGAAGATCCTCTCGCTGAATTAAGAAAAACCCTTATCTTTTGTGTGTCTCCATATGCACATGGGAGCTTGATGTGGGTCTGCTAAGCATTGAACCATGACCTAATGTGAAAATGATGTATAAGTTCTCCTACCTAAATTTTCATCTGATTTTCTCAAGGATGTTTAGGGAGTAGAGAAAGTAAAGATATTTCCCTAAACCAGTGGTTCTCAACTGGGGGAAATTTTCCTCAGGCAAATGTCTGGAAACATTTTGGTGGTCATGACTTGAGGGCAAGTTGTGCTACTGGCATCCAGTAGGTAGAGGCCAGGGATGTTGGATTTTGCTAACCATACCATAATGCATTGGACTTCTCTCAACAACTAAGAATTATCCAGTCCAAAATGTTAATCTATGGTGCCATGTTTGAGAAGTCCATATCTGGAGGACTGGAACAGACAGCTCTACTTCGGGATGAGTCTATACCCCTGACTTTCTAAGGAAAGCAGGGGATGACATAGAGGAGGAGAGAGGAGAGGAGAGAACAGGGGTCGGCCCTGAGAACAAGGCTTTTCCCAGGAGGCTGGCTGCAGGTTTTAGAGAGGTGTTGATCTGGAGTGAGAACTAGTATCTTCCAGTTCTGCCTCTAATGACCGGGGTGGTGTGGTGTGGGTTAAAATGCATCAGTTTCGGAGTTGAATATGCTGGGGATCAAATATTCCCTCTGTCTCCTGCTATCTTTGTGGCATCAACCAATTCCCCTACCCACCCTGAGCCTTCTTTCTTGTGCAAGTAGAAAATAACGGTATGACAATTTTCAGGGGAATATAAAGTACAGTAATTCACATAAAGTTCATGATATTCATTCATGATGGCTGTTATTTCCATGCCCTTTTCACCCTCGCCCCTTACGCTGAGCCTCAGGGTCCTTAATGAGAAAGTCAAGACGTTGTGCTAATTCCATTCCAAGTCCTTTTTGGTCTGAAAAATCTAAGATGTCATGAGGCTGTCCTGGAACTCTCTAGGCTTCTGAATTGCTATTTTTTGGCATTGTTATTCAAAGTACCAGAAGTCTCTATCACCTTTGGTTATAGATTTTTTTCTATATGCTTTGAAATTTTGCCCTAATAAGATTGTACTCTCTGACACCAGCTGCCCCTCCAACATGAAGCATTGTCTGCCCCAGGCTGCTGCTTACATCAACTCTAGCATATCTCAGCTCTGATGCAAGCATACTCTATTTCTTATATCTATTATAATCACATCGTAGACTGTCAGCCAGATACTTGTCATATTTCTAAAAGGAGGATGTTATGCTACAGGAAAGATGTGGGTGATATATGAGAGGAATTTTAGTGGAATTAAGTTATAACTTTTCATCTTTAACACATTATTACTTTTATTATAGAAAATGGATACAATTAAAAAGAAGAAACAAAACCTCCGTAATTCCACTATCCAGAGATACCTACTATAATTTTTAGGTATAATTCATTTTAAATGTTAGATACATTGTATTGTACTGTACAGTTCTATAAGCTTCATCTTCCCTTAGCAATGTATCATGAACATTTTCTATGTCAAGTCGTATAACCCTACCTTCACCATTTAAATGGCTGCATGGTATGCTTTACTGGAATGTGTACTTTCATTTATCTAATCCATATTATTGGCATTTGGGTTCCAATTTTTAGCTATCATCAGTGATGAGAAATAAATACCTGTGTACTTATATATTTGAATGTTTGTCCAATCATTTACTTAGGATAAATTCCCACCAAAATGGAAACTCCATCTGAAAAGGATCCTTCGAGATCTTATTCATCTTTTTATCCTCAGTGCTTTACTATGTTATCACTTAATACATTATCAATACATGTTTGTCTAATAAATAATTTGAGTAGAATTGTTGAGTCCGAGTGTGCGCTTACTGTATATTTTGACATGCATTATCAAGTTTTACACTGAAAAATTATACAAAAATGTAACCCTACCAACAATCTATGGGAGTACCTGTATTTTCTTGCTCTTGCCAATATAGGGCATCTTGCCCAAATTATAGTGAAACCATATTCTCAATTTTCTCATCTCTTACATTTCTTGTGATATTAAACTTCTTTGCTTATATTATTTGTGATTTATATATATCTTATTTGTCTACTTATCTTCTTTCCCATTTTATTGGGCTTTTTTTCTTTATCAAATTTATTTATAAATACTCTTTATGTATTAAGGATATTAACACTCACTTTGTCTGTGATAATGTTAAAGATACTTAATGAGTGTCATTTATCTTTTAATTTTATTTCTCATGTTACTTATTAAACACTCAAGGAATTTAAAATTTTTCCATCTATTCCTTGTGATTGGGGAGAGGATCACACAAATGCCTTCAGGGGCCAGGCAAGTAAAAGAGTTTATAAAAGGACTATTTGTAATACCACATGTAATGTTTTTATTGAAACTAAACAGAATTTGCATGCCCTCAGAGATTCCAGTTATTATTTTTTCCTATCTTTTGAAATCCCTCTCCTGGCAGAGCTGAATGCATCTGTGGGCAAGATTTGAACCAGAAGCCATTAGTTTGTGATCTCTCCTTTTATGGCTCCTGGAATATGTGCCATACTTCAATGCATTCTCCCTCTCTCTCTCTCTCTCTCTCTCTCTCTCTCTCTCTCTCTCTCTCTCTTTCTCTCTCTGTCTCTCTGTGTGGGTGTGTGTGTGTCTCTCTCTTTATCTCTCTCTCTCTCCACACACACATGATAACCATGTCTTTTCTCAATATGTATACTTCATTTAATTTTCCTACCTTATTGTGTTTTCTATAACTTTGCAAAAATGTTAAATGATAATGTAGATTCTAAGCACCTTGTACTGGATTCTCTTATATTGGATTTTAGTGGAAAGGTTTATAGTAATCATAAAGTTTTATTGCATAATTTTAAAGCCCACTTTAGGGCCAGTCTTCCTGGGTTCAAATGACAACTCTAGGGGAGCAGATGTAGCTCAAGTGGTTAAGCACCTGATTCCCGTGTATGAGGTACTGGGTTTGTTCCCTGGTACCTCCTAAAAACAAACAAAAAACCCAACTCTCACTGGGGAGCAGATGTAGCTCAGTGGTTGAGCACCTGCTTCCCATGTACGAAGTCCTGGGTTCAAGACCTTGTACCAACTTAAAAAAAAAAAAAAAAAGACAGCTTTATTGCTTCCTAGTTTATGATCCTGGTAAAGTTATCTAACTTCTTTGTTCCTCTATTTACATACTTGAAAAAAAAAAACGAAAATAATGCTGCCTATGTAGAACTGTTTTGAGTGTTTTAAATGAGGTAATATATGTAATAGGGTTTAAACAGTTCCTGGCATGGAGCAAATGAAAATGTTAGTATTCAGCATGATGTTTGCTGGAGATTCTGATAGATACTCTATTGTGCAAGGGAAGGTTTTTGTTTTTATCTCCCCCATTATTAGTTTACTAAAGAATTGTTAAAAATAAAAGATAGATATTTAATTTAATTTAATTTTTAATTTTTTATATTTTAAAGATACTTAGATTACATAAATGATATATGAAAAATGCAGGGGATTTCCATATGCCCCATTCCCTCCCACTCCCTCACTTTCCCACATTAAAAACATCCTTCATTAATGTGGTGCATTTGTTACAATTGATGAACACATATTGCAGCATTGCCACTAATTGAGGATTATAGTTTACATTATAGTTTAAACTCTCACCCACACAATTTTGTAAGTTATAACAAGATATATAATGGCTTGTATCTGTCATTGCAATGTCATTCAGGACAACTCCAATGTCCCGAAAATGCCCCCATATTGCACCTATTTTTCCCCTCTCCCTCCCCTCAGAACCTCCGGTGACCACTGCCTCCACATCAATGATAAAAGGTCTTCCATTGCTAGAATAACTATAAGTCTATAGTAGAATATCAAGACAACAGATATTACAGTGATGAAAGATATAATGCCAAAATTTATTTTTTATTTTCATTTATTTCAAATTCTTTTTAATTTTTTGTATTTTATTTGTCATTTTTAAAACTATCATTATTATTTAAATTTCTTATTAATTTTATTCAGTCAGTTTGTTGACTTCATTTGTGAAGAAGTTTTGGATCACAGAAGGGTTACAACTGTGGCAGGAGAGGATCATTTGTGTGGGGTGTCAGTGATGGGGGATGCATGGGAAGAAGTTCACCTGGGCATACCTACAAGGCATATTAAAGAGTTCAAGTGTTCATGGGGAATTGTCACAGTGGGTGGAGATCCACACAATAACCAAAATAATATCCAATTCCCATTCCAGGGAGTTCTGCCACATTCTCTAATGGGACAGCAAGAATCCCCTGAGTACAGGAGCAGTGACTAGTGAAGGAGGATGGACTATTGATGGGCCCTTGATATTGATGACTGTACTTGTGAACATTTTCTTTTGAAATTGAAACTTAGCCTAGTATTATAGGTTGCCTAAGAGTTACCTCCTGAGAGCCTCCATGTGGCCTTGCTCTAAGCTAAACTCAGCATATAAATGCATTATCTCTACCTCCCCTCCCCGCTCACCACCAGATGTGGGACATAACTCCCAGGGATGAGACTCTCTGGCACCAAGGGATTACTATCTAGCACCAACTAGCAATGCAAGTGGAAAAAGACCTTGACCAAAAGGGTGAAAGTGTAAAGAAAAATGAGTTTATATGGCTAAAAAACTTCAAAGTGAGTTGGGAGGTCATTCCAGAGGTTATGCTTATGCACATCTCAGCAGGATCTCATTGATTGCCACAGTAAATATTGCCTCAAACATTGGGGCTCCTGAGGGTTCCAGAGACATCCAGACACTATAGGCAGGGCTGACAGCTCGGGAGGTTGATACCCTGCCAGTGGGTCCTACTTTGGGATTTATGCTCCCCCGTGTAACAGAATTGTACTCAGTTGTGGTTTCCCTACTCAGGGCTCTTCTGTCCCTTCTATTTGAGCCTATAGTTAGTACTAGAGTTGATAGGTTTATGTCCAAGAGACTTAAATCTTTGGGTTTTCCATGTGCTAGTCAGGCCCTGAATCTCAACGGAGTTGCAACACCTACTCTCCAGTTCATTGGACTCACCCAGGACAACTAACAAGGGAATGATGATGGACAATGAACATCTCAAGGAACAGAGAGTCTACAACTGGAAGCAAGATAGTCCCATCCATCTCCCCCATGAGATCTAAGCCCACTCTCAGAGATGTAGTGGGCATCACCATCCCAGAATCCTCAGGATTGGGGAATGAATGATGGACTAATTTTATTGATCAGCTTCTAGCAATCTATTAGGAGCACAAATCTAAATTTTCCTTATCTCTCTTAATGCAAAGAATGCTATTACTATTTTCCTAATATTGAACCATTTTTAAATCTCTGATATAAATTTTGCTTAGACATATTATATAATACTTTTAATATACAACTAGGTTCAGTTTGCTATTGTCTTTCTTAATTATTGCACTGGTCAAATTTTCTACTTCTAGAAGTCTAACCACGTTTCAAATGAAGAGGAAATAATTTCTACTGCTTGACTAGAGGAGCTGCAAAGTCACATTGAAAATAGGTTTAATGAATTTGGGACATTTTGGAAGTCAGTCAACTATATTAAGTAATAAAGGAATGACCCAATGCATTCACACACACACATGCACACATACATAAATAAACACACAAATAATCATATACATCCCACACCATATCACACATATAGTCTTGTATAGGCTTGAACAACTGAGATTATTATTGAAATGCCCCATGTTGCTACTGTCCCACACAGTTTAATCTGGGTTATAAGTCCAATTATTGCTTCAATACTTTGGTTTTTCTTTCTTATATGTTGCCTATATATTTCTAAAATAACAATATTTGAAAACTTCTTTTTCCAGGAAAATTAACTATATGCTATTTTCCCTATTCCTCATGCTAAGAACGACCAAAAACCCTGGACATTAGATCTAAAACAAACATGAGAAGACTCTTAAACATGGAGAGAAGAAGGTAGAATGGCTAACAAACTTGGTACCCAAGGAATGACAGGGGGTTAACGTTACCCGGATTTTCTTTCTGCTTCATATATACCCTTCTTGGGAGTTGGAGAAGCCAGCAACCCAGAAATGTAAGTGGATACAAAAAGACCTCAAGAAAAGCTTTCTCTATATATCCAAAGGACCAGGAAAGGGGCAGCCTAGAAAGACAGAAAATTTTTTGACACAAGCCACCCTACTGAAGCCAAACATCACAGAAAAAACTTCAGTCCCAACTCCAACAGCAACAGCAAAGGCCAGCTGGAGATCTTGGACTTGCACCTTTGCTAGGCTGTAATAAGGCATCCTTTCTTTCCATCACCCCCCTGCTTCATCACTACTCCACACTAATGGATGCCATGTGGGAAGCAGTAATGAGGAACCCTCCCCCTCCAACAAAAGTTATATCAGTGGAAGCCTAGTGAAGAGCATGAGCAACCACTCCTGCCCAGCAGTAACAAGGATGACCCTCAGGTGACAGTAGAGGCCTAATGGAGGATCTGGACTGAATCTCCCACTGGCAAGAATGAGAAGACACCCTCGTCAACCACCTGAGTGGTATCAGAGAAAACTTGCTACAGCAAAAACTTTAAGAAAGACCCTGAGTCTTATAACATAATATTCAAAATGTTCAGGTTTCAACTGAAAATCACTTGTCATACCAAAAATCAGTAAGCTGTAAATGTGAATGAGAAACACAGTCAAAACATACCAATACCAAGATGGCATAGATACTGGAATTATCTTACAAGAATATTAAAACAGTCATCACAAAATGTCTTCAAAAGCAATTAAAAACAAGCTTGCCACAAATGAAAAATTAGAAAGTCTCAAAAAATAAACAGTCTCAGCAAAAGTAGAAGATTTAAAGAAGACATAAAGGGAACTTTTAGGATGAACAAAGGAACAAAAACTCTCAATGGATTGGCCTCTCAGCAGAATAGAGGACAGAGAAAAGAATCTGTGAATTTTGATAATAGAAAAATAGAAAATACCCAATTTGAATCATAGAATGAAATTGAAAAAAAAAGGAGAAGATCCCCAGAAACAGATAAAACAAGGTGTAAATTAAGAAAATCAGAATCCCACAGGGAGAGGAAATTGGGGTGGGGAAGGGATATTAGAGGAAATGATAGCTGAAAATTTCCAATATTTGACAAAAGACATAAGACTACAGATTCAATAAACTGAGCAAACCCCAAACAAGATAACAGCCCCCCCCCAAATCCATGCCAAGATACATCATAGTCAAATTTATGAAAACTAAAGAAAGAGAAAAATCTTTAAAGCAGCCAGAAAGAAATGAGACATCACCTACTGGGAATAAACAATTTGAATAGCATATTATTTCTCTTCAGAAACTATGAAGGCCAGAAGGAAGGGGAACAGCATTTTTCAAGCGCTGGAAGAAAAGAACTGTCAACCCAAAGTCTATATCCCCTGAAAATGTCCTTTAAGAATGAAGAGGAAATAAAGACATTCTCAAATGAAGGAAAAGTAATAAAAGTTGTTTCAAGCAGACCTATCCTAAAAGAATGGCTAAAGAAAATCCCTAAATATAATGGAAATGATGATAGAAGAGCAACATGAAGGCAAGAACATGGTAAAAGTAAAAATATGGATACACACAATTGACATTCTTTCAACTTGAGTTTTCTAAATTATATTTGATGATAACACAAAAATTATAACACTATGGCTCTCATATATATATATATATGTGAAATATTTAAGAGAATTATAAAAAGGAAGGTTAAATTATGTAAGTTTCCTACACTTCACTCAAACTACAAAAATGTATACACTAAAAGACTGTGATAAGTTACATATATACAGTACAAAACCTAGAGCAACAACTGAAACAACTATCTAAAACATAAATACAAAAACACTATAGATCAAAATGGTACTCTAAAACATGTTTGAGTAGCCCATAAAAAGGCAAGAAAAATAAAACAATGGAATGAAAAGCATAGAGAACAAATAGAGAATAAAATATAAAATGACAGACTTAATGTTTAATATATTAATAATTGCATTAAATGTAATTGGTATAAATATGCCAATTAAAAGACAGAGATGGTTAGATTATGTTCCAACTATATGCTCTTTACAAGAAACTCCAAATATAATGGTATTGATAGATTGAAAGTAAAAGGATGGAAGAAGGCAAACATTATCAAAAGTTTCAATAAAATTGTCCTGTAACTATTGGATAAGCAATCAAACAAATAAACAAAACATTTAACTGAACTGCACATCTTCTACAAAAATTAACTCAAATGGACCATAGATGTAAATATAAATGTAGAACTATAGAAAATTGTAGAACAATTAGAAAATGGACAAAAGATAAGAAACATTTCACGAAAGAATATATACACATGGAAAATAAGAACACAAGAATATATCAACATCTTTTTGTCACTAAGGAAATACAAATTAAGACATGATAAGATACCATGAAACACCTAATAGAATAACTCAAATGAAAAATAGTTACAATACCAAATTCTGATGACGTTGTAAGGAAAGTAGATCTTTAATACATTGTTGGTATCAATATAAATTGGTACAGCCACTCTGGAAAACAGTTTAGCATTTTTTAACTAAATATATGCTAACTATGCAACACAGAAATTGCACTACTATTTTAGAAATTGACAGCTTATTCTAAACAAAAACCTGTACCCAATTGTTAACAGTAACTTTATTTATAACAGCCCCAAATCAGAAACAATCCATTTTTCTCAATAAGTGAATGGTTAAGGAAACTGCAATATATCTGTTCTATAGAATTCTACTCAGTTATAAAATGGAATGGATTACTGATGCACACTGCAACTTGCATGGATCTAAAGGTTGTTATGCTGAATAAAAAAGAAAAACAAAAACCAATTGCAAAAGGTCACAGGATACATGATTTCATTTATGTAACATTGCTTAAATGGCAATATTATAAAGATGGAAAGCATATCAGTGGTTGCTAGGGATATGGATCATGTGGGAGGGAGAGAGAGGATGTTACTCTATAGGGATATCAATGAGGCAGATTTTTGTCGCAATGAAATAGTTCTGTATCTTGATTTTAGTGGTGTTTACACAAGTCTACAGATGTGATAAAATGACTAGAACTATATATACACAGAGTACTCATGTTAAATTATTGGTTTTGATATTTTCCTGTAGTTACGTATCATGTAAGCATTGGGACAAATTAGGTGAAGGTACATGGGACTTTTCTGTATGCCTATGCAACTTTCTGTGAATTTATAATTATTTAAAAATGTTTTTTAAAAAAACGTTTCTGAATCTTAATTCATTAGGCCTGGGAATGGCTGAATAATCCTGCAACTCTCTCCTACTTCCAGAATCCTGTTATGTCTGCCTTTGCTCCATCAGTAACCACATTCTCTTCCTACTGTGATAATGGGAGAGGTTCACAATTTACTTTGGAAAATAGAGTCTTTTTAAAATTTTGATTCTAAACCAACAACAAATGCCCCTCTTTTTACAATGTATGCCACTTCTATGTCACACCATTAAAGAGACCCTCTGGAAGTAATAGAGCATAGTGAATTACTGTTTAATTACATTATGTCTAATTTTGTATATGTTACAAAAAAAGTCTTTTGCCAAAACTCCATGTTCCATTCCTCTCACTGTTTGACATGCTTTGGTTCTCTCCTAACAATATAAAGGCAGCATCATAAGTTTCATCCAAACCCTTTTGAATTACTTAACTATATTGAAAGCAGAACAAGTTCATTAGTGTTTTAGAAAAATCACTCTGGAAATCATTTGGAGAAGAGATTTGGATAAAAGTCTAAACATGGTAAGACCTGTGAGCAAGCTGTGGAAACGGTCCAGCTAATGTAGGATGGGAGTCTCCTTTATCTTTGCTAATGCTGAATCCTCTGTCTGGAATTTACCTTTCCAAAGGATCAGGCCCTGTTTGTTGCCTACCCAACAGGAATCTTAATTTTGGGTGGTATCCAAATATCCCCCACATAGCTCAGACCAAATCCTAATTTATTTCATGCAAAGATGGCAATCCTTTTCCCATTACCAGTGACTGGTTTGAATGAGGCCTATGACCCATATTTCACCAATTGGTTGTGGGGAAAAGGTTTGTTGGAGTATCTACCATGAATGTTTCATAACTCTTAGACATAAACACTAAGAAGAAATGTCTTTCTTCTTCCACTGAAAGTGACCTCGGGAGGATCTCTTCAAGGGCAAAGCCAAGTTAATGATAATGGTAAAATTGAAATATGGAAAGATCCTGGGCACTTGATGACATTTCTGAGATACTGAATGACCAACCATAGAGCCACACTCCCCATAGACATGCTAATAAATATGACCTTTATTGTTTATGCAAATTATGTAAATTAAGTCTTCTGTTAATTGCAGCCAAAGTATTGTAACTGATGTAAACAACTGCAATGAACAAGATGCAATACTATGGGATAGAAACCAAAATAAATTCATCATAGGCCCTATCCTATGGTGCTAAGTTTTAAAATCAAACCCACAGTTCCAGGCTGTGCTCAAATTCCTGTACATCTACCAAGTTTACCCAATCCATCCTATTTTTAAAATAGCCTTGTAATACCTCTATTATAGCACTTATTCTAGTCTGTCGTGTCTTGCCACTGAATAAATACTTCTCCCCACTCAATGAGAGATGGAGCAACCTAGGAGGAGTGTATTGCTTTTATTTCCTTTGATTTGATTGTGACACTCGGAATTCAAATTATGTAATTTCATATAGCCTACACATAATCTCAGTCCTGATTGTAACTCTGATCAGATTATTTCATTCTTTGGCCCTAACCATAGGTCTACAAATATTACAAATAAATGTTTAATAGAGGAAAGGCTAAGCACTCAGTAAACAATTGACATTTCAGCTCTCGTTTCATTTTTGTCTGAGGTCAGTGCCACAAGGTCATCTTCAAACCATCCCCTTTATCCTTCTGCATGTTAATATGGCACCAGCTCTTTGGTGAATGAAATGAGCATTGTATAGCCTGTTATCATAAATGCACATTTACTTTTTTGAGTTATTAAAGGCCACACAATCACTGGTTTCCTTATGTTTTATCCCCTGGCTTACTCCATCAACCACAAGTTGACATTTCTGAGTTTAAGGAAAATCTATAGCTGTGTAACCCATTTACTGAGTGTAATCATTCTGTCAGCATCCAAATCTCTTGAGCTTGGCTCTCATAATGAACTTTTTATCCCTGACTTATCAAATGAAAATGAAGAACTTTTTGCTCTTCAGGTATAGGAGAAATAGCTTCATCTTAAATTAGGGACAGATCATCTAAATAAAACAAAAAACTAGGCGACAATAGCTATGCAAAATCCAAATGCCCTATGTGGCTAATGGTGATCTGAACTAACAGTGTATCTGTTAAGCAGAGATTAAATTGGGTATATTTATATTATTCAGCCAACTTGCTTATTGTAAAGAAGAAAGTTTTAGATTTGGATGACCTGGTTGGTTGCCTTAAAGTGATCAACATATCCAATGGCTTCATTTTCCATTAATTTCCATGGTGCCTGTAATCACACATAATCCCACCCCTGTGAGTCAATTACTTCACTTTTGCAACATGACTCCAGCTTTTGAGCCTAAGAATCCATTTTTTATCACAATATATTTCCAATAGTTTCAGAGACAGATCTTCTAATCAACAACTGTAGTTTAAGTGACTGCAAAATGTGTTAAACCCGCCCCCAGTCCTCAATCTTATAGAGTCCCTGTGACATCTCCTGCAGCTAAGCCAGCACTCAGAAGCCACAAGGGATCAACCATCAAAGTGTCTGCACCTGGAGGTGCCAGGATTTCCTCTGCATGAAGCCCTAGGCACAAGTCCTTCAGGCTAATTGGATTTTCCTGCCTTCCTCAGCATCTGGACTAGGAAAGAAAATTGACTGAATGGCAGTGAAAACCAAAGCAAATGCAGAGGAGCGGTCAGACCCTCTCAGTTTAAACTCTGGTTGCATCCTTTAATATATGAACTTGGTATCCCCAGCTTCCACCCTAGTACTCTCTAAAGACTCTGGCGGGATTTGCCATTTGATTCCTGGACTCCTGTCTGCCTCAGGTATAAGAAATTATCTTCATTCCTCCTAGTGACAAAGAACATAAACCAGTACTTCCAAAAAGTGCATTAAAATGGAAAGAGAATTGGTAAGAAACAAGTTAGGCAATGCAAAATGAGCAAGAATGGAGTTGAAGCGGCATCATGCTGCTCTCATTTGGTGCCATCTTACGGAAGTCCGCAGGCCAGGCTAGTTATATGCAAAGGCTGTAGTGGGCAGTAGAATAGCAAAGGCCAGAAGAAGCAGTGACTTCTTTGGCAAAATTAATCTTCAATACACTTCTTCCCAGCTACCCTAGCCTATTTTCTTCATGACTTCTCTCATTGCCACCTTCTTGTCACAAGCAAAGTTGCACCTTTATGAGTTTGATTTGTGGCCAGGTGTATTAGTCAGCCAAAAGGGGGGCTGATGCAAAATGCCAGAAATCTGTTGGTCTTTATAAAGGGTATTTATTTGGGGTAGAGGCTTACAGTTACCAGGCCATAAAGCATAAATTACTTCCCTCACCAAAGTCTATTGCCACGTGTTGGAGTGAGAAGGCTGCCGACATCTGTGAGGGTTCAGGCTTCCTGGGTTCCTCTTTTCCCAGGGCTTACTTGTCTCTGGGTTCAGCTCCTCTGCTATCTCCACAAGGTCAGCTATAGACTATGAGGCTCTCTAGGGTTTGCTTCGCTCCACAAGCCCAGCTGTAGACTATCAGGCAAACAGCTTGTTTCTCTTCCCGAGGCCTTCTCTCTTTCCTCAGGAGCAAGCTCCTCTGTGTGTTCACTTCCCAGGGCTCCAGCATTAAATCTCAGTATCAGAACTTCAACATCAAAACTCTAACTCTGTCCTTTGCCATGTCTTTTTATCTGTGAGATCCCACCCACCAGGGGGCGGGGCTCAACACCCGACTTACGTGGCCCAGTCAACACCCTAATCATAACTTAATCATGCCCAGATGAACAGACCAGTTTACAAGCATAATCCAATATCTATTTTTGGAATTCATAACTATATCAAACCGCCAAACTGCTACACCAGGTGTCCAAACTTTATCCTTTGTAAGAAGGGATGTGGAGAGCAGGTTGTGTCATTGTTCCTATCTGTATGTTTTCCAGAGCTGGGGTTTGGTTCTTGGGGGGCCAGAATTGGGTTATAAATCCTATCTAAGGTAGCGATGAATAAAATGAAACAAAGAGTCGATTGGAGGCAAAATCTTTAGACTATGCAATGCAAACTAGTGGCAGGTGTCAAGTCCAAATAACGTTGGATTGTCTATTGTTGCCATTAGATTTGGAGGCTGAAAACAAGAACATTAGTTATTTTCCTCATGAATGAGCAATTTGAACAATGCTCATGTGATAAGGAGGGCTCGAGGACCCTTCCCAAGACAGCACTCTCACATGGCTGGCAAGTCAGTGCTGACTGCTAGTCTCTCCGCACAGAGTCCTCTCTCTGGGTGACTTGAGCTTCCTCATAGCATGGTGGCTGTAATCCAAAAACGAGCATTCCGAGATCAAAGAAGTGGAAACTGCCAGTTTCTGCCAGACTGGGCCCAGAAACTGGAATGGCATCATTGCCTCTTCATTCTACTAGCAAAAGATCAGAGAAGCCAGATTCAAATGGAGGGAACATAAGTCCCACTTCCAGATGGGAGGAGCATCAGATGGTTTTGAGGCCATGTGTGAAAACCATATCAAGCTTTCAGAATAGGAGACAGAACAAAGGAGGGAACATTTTAGATATGTCTTGGAAAAAAAAAAACAGCTAACATGGTGAGTACATAGCATGCCCTAGGCACTGTACCGAATGCTAATTTCTTTCCACTTTCATCATAATCCTACAGCACAGATGCCGTTCTTATTATTCCCGGTTTGGAATCAGGAAGATTAAATAACTTTCCCTGGATCACACAGCAAAGTAATTGTCAGAACTCTAATTTGAAGCCAGAATGTCTGGCTTCTGAGCTGTACTTGTAACAACTATGATACTGCTTCATGGGCCTTGTAGGCTGGGTAGTAGAGGAGTGTCTATGTTAAAGAGAACTCTGAATTGAGAACTTTGAACGCACACCTGCTGGTGTCCAAGCTTCGTTTCCAAAGCATGCCACCCAAATGCTCCATTTTAAAAAGCAAATGCAAAACCCAGTTTCCCTCCTTTCATTTCTTTCTGTAAAGGATTAGAATGAAATCTAGCAACTTCTACAAACTTCATAGATTTAAAAAGGACAGAAATAGGCCAGATGAATAAGTTTGTTACTTTGAGAATAAACTCAAGTACATCGAGTTTATAGGCACTGGTAGGAGAATAAATCAATTTAACTCTGCATCCCATCATTCTTTACAGGTTTGTAACAAGGTGTACTTTGTTAGATTTTAATCTGCCTACATTTGAGACAGCAAAGCTCTCCACAATCATCTTTTAATGGCATGGCAATTTATAGACAGTAACTAATTTCAAACTTCATAGCACTTGGCTTTTATGATTATTTCAAATCATTTAAATGCAAATGAATTTCCAGAGAGAGAAAACATCAAATGCCCTTGAGTGGCAACATGTAATAGAACCGTGCACAGAAGCCACCATAGGAATCTGAAGCAGTTGGATAGGGTTGGATGATGAGGCTGTATAATAGTGTTTGCCTAAATCCAATTTACATTTCATTCTACATTATATTCTATTTACCCATTTTGTCATTTTAATATGACTTATTTACTTAATCCTCCTCTGAAATCCAATCCTCTCCTTGTTGCAAACATAAGATTCAAGTGAGGAAAAGGAGGAATGGCAATACAACATTCCAAAAGAATAATTGTGGACTCTCAGATACCTCTTCCTTCTCCACACCTCTTTGCAGTTAATGATGTTACTGTATGATACAGCCCCAAACATCCATGCATGCATTAAATTATTGCTCTTTCAAACTGAGCTTGTGTTTGCCTGCTGATCAAGTAATAATCCCTGCACAGAATTGCTAAGCAACGATAAACACACTGTATTGAGATAGAAAAGACTGGCCCCTATATGAACTCACTCTAGATTGATAGTTCACTGCAGCATTGGAACTACCATGGCAGAGTCCATTTAGAGAAAAGCTTTGAATAGTGATGCGTTCTTCATAGAAGAGGAAAGATGATGCTCCATTCCCTCACTCTATCTAATATATACTAAGCTCTGTGTTAGGCATTGAGGTTACAAGGATATGGAGAGCATCATTCTTAGTATCTATGAATTCACAATATAGTGGAGGAGAAAGATGTAAGTAAACAGCCATGTAGTAAGAGTTGTACAGCACTGCAGAGCAGTGTCCATCTCTGAGCCTTAAGGAGCTGTGTAAGGAAAGAAGGGGATGGATGATGAAGCAGATATTCCAGAGAACAGCTTACCTGGGTATGCTATTTTCTACTCCCAGTCCTGGGGACTTCCTTCCACAATGTTTATCTCATCTAAATGTTCTTCATTCTTTATTAATCCCCCCTCACCTTTTAGAATTGAAGATCCATACAGACAAAGCTATAGCTGTCCTGCTTAGTCCTCTATCTGGCATCTTAGCATAAGGCCTGTTTTAGTTTCCCAGCTGCTAAATCAAATATCATACAATGGGTTGACTTATTGTAGCAGTTTGGCATTATTTATGAATTCCAAAAATAGATATTGGATTATGTTTGTAAACTGGTCTGTTTCTCTGGGTGTGATTAAATTATGATTAAGGCTTTGATTGGGCCACGTCAGTAGGGTGTTGAGTCCTTGCCCCTTGGTGGATAGGGACTCACAGATAAAAGACATGGCAAAGGACAGAGTAGGAGATTTGATGCTAGAGTTTTGATCCTGGAGCCCAGTAAGTAAACACACAGGAGAAGCAGATATGTGAGGAAGGAGAGAAGTCTCCATTAGACACAGGCAGAGGCCTTGCAGAGAGACAGAGCCATTTGCCTGATCGTCTACAGCTGGTCTTGTGGAGTGAGGCAAAGTCTAGAGGGCCTCATAGTCTACAGCTGACCTTGTGGAGAAAACAGAGGTGCTGAGCCCAGAAAGAAATGAGCCCCAGGAAGAGAGAAACCCAGGAAGCCTGAACCCTAGCAGACGTTGGCAGCCATCTTGCTCCAACACATGGCAATAGACTTTGGTGAGGGAAGTAACTTATGCTTTATGGCCTGGTAACTGTAAGCCTCTACCCCAAATAAATACCCTTTATGAGAGACAACAGATTTCTGGTATTTTGCATCAGCACCCCTTTGGCTGACTTATCAAGAGGAGTTTATTGGCTTATGGTTTCAGAGCCTAGAAGGCCTGCTTCCTCCCAGGTTATTATCTTCTGCTGGCCAGCAATCTTTGGGGTTCCTTGATTTTCTTGTCACATGGCAATGCACCTGGCAGTGTCTTCTCCTTTCTCTTCCAGGTTCTGTTGAATTCCAGCTTCTGACTTCGCCCAGTGGCCTCTTTCTCTCTGACTTTCACTCTGCTTATAAATTACTCTAGTAATTCTGATTAAAGACCAACCTGAGTCAGTTGGGCCATATCTTAACTGAAATAACATCTTGAAGAGATCTTATTTACAATGGGCCCACACTCACCAGAATGCAGACCAAGACCAAGAACATGAACAAACTGGGGTACACAATTCAATCCTACACACAGAACTCCATAAATAAAAGAAACAAAGATTTTGGCTAATAGTATAAGAACATTCTTTCTTTACAAAGTGTTAAGTATATGGTGATACACGGGAAAATTACAACTAATGTAACTTATGGATTATAGTTAACAGTAATATTGTAATATTTTTGCAGCAATGGCAAAGAAGATATTATATCAATTCCAAGGGACAACAATGGGAGTTATATGGGGATATGAGATTTTTCCTTTTGGAGTAATAAAAATGTTCTAAAATTGACTGAGGTGATGACAGCACAGCTCCATGATGAATATGACAGCCACTGACTGTACACTTTGAATGGATTCTACAAAGCATGGGACTGTATAACACAATGAATCTTGGGGGGGATAATGGACTTTGGTTAACTGAACAAATATGAGAACATTCTCTCATGAACTATAAGTATATAACACTAATATAGGGTCGGGGGTAAAATACACCAAATGTAAGATATTGGCTATAGTTAGTAGTACTATTTGATAATGCTCTTTCATAGTTTCAACTGTTTCAAAACAATGCAAGGTGTTGGTGGTGGGGTAGCGCATGGGAGCCCTGTATGATGATATGCATGTTTGTTTTGTAAGTTGACG
This sequence comes from Cabassous unicinctus, assembly GCA_029593785.1. Taxonomy (NCBI): domain Eukaryota; kingdom Metazoa; phylum Chordata; class Mammalia; order Cingulata; family Chlamyphoridae; genus Cabassous; species Cabassous unicinctus. Next base: position 46,018 of record JAQZBX010000391.1, on the reverse strand, counting down.
ACTTATACTATATACTTATTGTTTATGGATATTCATGTATGAATGAGAAACTTCAATTTTAAAGTTTAAAGAAAAACAACCAAAGCTAAATGTTCATTTCCAGAATGTTTAATCACCATCCTCAGAACTTCCTTTCACACCTACCCTGTGGCCTCCCATCCATCCTCATCCTACCTATGTTAATTCCCACTTCACATTTGCCTGTGCTGGCTTTTTCTGTTTGGACCATAATCCCTATTCTCTTCATATGTTGCTTCAAGTTCTAGTTCAAAGCTTTGCTTTTGTCATGAGAGTTTACTTGATAAAGCTACCTCATAATGCTCTATATTTGAATTTATAAACACGAGTTGTTGTTTTCACACATCTCAGCATAAAATTAGTATGCTATCCACAGCTTCCTGGAGTGTGTGTCTATGCATGTGTGTGTTTTCAACATGAAACTCCTTATAGAGTTCCTTAAAAGTAAAGACCATTGCTTCTATGCCATGTTCTCTACTTATAGAACAGAGTGCCAAAGTCAATGAACAGAATATCCAAGTTTGAAAGAACTTTAAGGTAACTTAAACACTGGACATTGTCCCCATTTTCTAAAAGAGATAAATGAATGTCAAAGTCATAAAGTGCCTGCCTGGCATCTCACAGCAGGTGAGCAGAGCAGGACTCAGAATTCATCCTCTTCATTTATTTTCTACTCTTGTCTCCACTTCTTCATATTGCCATTCTTAGATGCACAATAATGAATCATATAAAAGCTCAGAATTTGAGCCACTCACAATCCATAAGTTGCTGCCTAGCTCTACAAGACCAGTTATTTCCCTGACCTGGGCCTTGATTTTCTCACCTCCAAAGTGAAAAGTCTGAATTAGATGACTTTCTCAATTCCCTCAAAACTCAAAATTTCCCATTTCCATATTCTGTGTCAATGATTTCTGCTGCCTTAGGGAAAAGAATGAAAGATTCTGAATTTTGAAATTGAGCATTGTGATGTGTGACATAATAAACTTTGAACTCTCATATTACAACATAATTACCTTTTACATTAACTTGTGCCAAAAAATGAATGAGATAAGGAATAGAATATGTAGATACCACCCCACCCTTTCTAAGGAGCTTAGAATCCAATTACACAGACTGAAAAGTGAGACCAAAATTCCTGGGAGAAAATGAGTCATCTACTCAAGGAACACAGAGGGTATAGGCAGGTTTATTGAGTGCTATGTAGCTATGATCACAAATCCCATCTACTAATTTGACAAGAGTTTCCAGAAATGTTTGGAAAAAATTATGAGTGAAAGATTAGTTGGATATTGAAAGTGATTCATTTGGAGCCACAAGGCATGAAGGGTGGTATAGAATAATGGTTCAGGGCATAGACATTGAGGTCAAACAAATATGAGTTTAAATCTGGGCTCTATAACTTCTCTGTGTAACCTGGAGCAAGTTATTTAACATCTGAATGCCTCAACACACTCATCTTCAGGCAGAACATAAACAAAGGTACTTTGTGTGTGGTTCCAGTATATAATTTGTGCAAATCCCAAAGCATAGCACATGCTTAATAAAGTTAATATATTTATCAAATTGATATCACAGTTCACCCAGTTTTAGAAAGATATATTGTCAAGACAATGTTCTTAAATCCTATCTGGAAGTACAAGTTTGTAAATAAGCAAAGAAGATTTGAGAAAAAAATGGAGGAAAAAAGAGAAATGGATAGTACTTGGCATGAACATTTGCAAAGTGTTCACAAAATTCCCTTCCCTGCTGTATGTCATTGGGTAGTCTCAGCAGTTCTTGAAGTGGGCAGAAGAGGAATGTACTTCCCACTTATAGATGAGGAAATAAGTGACTTATTCACAGTCACCTGCTTACTCAGAACTGGAGCTGTTTCTCATACCCTTAGATTCCAAGGCCCCACTGTTCTAAAGTAAACACCTTCAAAGACTATGTCTGGTTGCTTTCAAATAAAACAACAAGGATATGATGTCAATATGAAGACAACAGAAGTACATGGAATACCAGGAAGGATAGGACTGATGGATTTTAAGAAGCTGGTAATGTGAAGGCACACTGACAAAAACTATGAGTCTGAAGGAGAGATAAGAAGAGAATGACAAAGGAACAAATTTCAGGGAAGCACAGTCCATGGGAAGAAACACTTGGTTGTGGTCTCAATCTGTGGTCCCGGGCTTTTAATTCTCATTTTGGAGAGTGGCTATATAGATTTGATCACCTGCTCTAGGAAAACTGCCCTTATTCTGACTTGGGATAGAGGAGAGTCCCAATTCCCTGCCTCCCTCACAAAGGGTATCCTACTATAGGCCAGGCACGAAACAGGGGATAGATGTAAATAAATGAAAGGCAAATCCTGTCATGGTTGTCAGGATCTAGTAGGAAAGCTAAATCAGGGGAAAGTCAACTTTAATGAAAAGGTGAAAGACTATGACAGAGAAGAGCACAGGGTTCTCTGATAACAGAGGAGGCATCTGTATGGGGAGGGCAGTCAGGGAAACCTTCACAGGGGAGGAGATGGGTGGGCTGAGCCTCGATGGATGAGCAGTATAGGAAGAAAGGACCCTCCAAGTTCCAGGCTCAGGGCACAGCACATGCTAAAGCATTGCAATGTTGGGGTGGATTTCTCAAGGTTCTCCACTCCTATTCCTGAGCTGCAGCAGGAGAGCCACTTAATCAGAGCTATCACTCTTCCTGCTGCACCCTTTCCTCCTTATAAAGACACCTTCTACTTCTGTGGACAGGGACAGCTACGGCATTTTGCACCATATGGCCTGTTCAGCTAGCCATGCCAAATAGACCATGTGCAGAATAATCAATGATACCTGAATTGTGATCTATGGACTGAAATAAAAAGACAGGCTATTCAGATACCTCATTCATTAATTCAAGATAGGAAAACATAGGGACCAAGAAGCCAAAAGAAACATAGGGAAACAGAAGCCAAAAGAAAATATCTAAAATTAGCAGAAGGGAGAGGGAGAGATTGCGGGGGATCATGGGCTGACAAAGCTATAGGCGAGACAAAGTTAGCAGACTTGGGAAACATGAACAATCAAAGAAACCCAGTTGGTAGAGAGATATGAAAATGTAAGCAAAGACAGATGCCAAGGCAAATGAGAAGAGAGTCTCATTTCCTCTTGGCCCTTTGCATTATCTCTGCATTGCATGCTATTGGAGATATGGTAAAGCAAAATGAAAATAGCCTCAGAGAATTCTGTCATCATTCTTGCCAGTTTTCTAACCAGGACCCACAGTAGGAGTGTAGACGAACTTACCACAAAAAGGCATTCATGAAACAATGCTAATAAAATATAAATTTAAAACAAATAAATGGGGAAGCAAATATTTGAAGCATAAAGGTTGATAGATAATTTGTCCCTGAGCTTTCTGAAAGCCAGAGCAAAAAGTGAAACATGCTAAGCTGCTAAATCACATTATCACAGGAAGGAATGTTCCAGTTGCCCAGAGGAGATGAAAGTGTTTCCTTATTCAAACTTCAAAATGAATTTTCACATGTGCTATTATTCTATAGGGGCTACTCGGTGGCTCAGCAGACACCATCCTCTGTGGAATTTTAGAGCAAATGCAGAAATGGTTTTGAAATGGTGCATAGTCTTAAAGCTTAAGTAATTGAAAGATATTTTGTGAAAGACTGATATGGCCTAACTATGTAACCATCTGTGATTCTAACTGGAATTTAGCATGCTCTCAACTCAAACTCTCCCCTCATTTGTCCCACTCTTCCTCTCACTATCTACATCGCAGAAGCATGTGGATAATAGAATACAACCTTCAAGAGGGCAGGGAATTTTGTCTGTCTTTATTCACTATTGAATTCCTAGTGCCTAGAAAAAGGTCTACTACACATTTAGAAATCAGCAAATATGTGTGAAATGAATGTGGAATGACTCATTCAGATGTAGGTTTAAATCTCACTTTTTCAGAAAGGCTTGTATTGACTTAGAAATGAAAATAGATTTCTTTTGCTAAATATCTTTTCAAACATTTTTCATTAATTGTTGAATTTAGGTCATTGAACTCTGCCTTTTTGGAATATTTTAAGCATTCAACAGGATGGCATTACTTCCCACTGTATCTCCAGGTTGGCACAGGACCCTGCATTCAGGAGGTGCTCAATATATTAATAGTGAATGGTTGATGACATGAATGAATGACCCATGAGTCACAAATGGAACCATGTGATACAAGATCTAAATGCAACATTACTATTAATGGGTGACTTACATGGGGGGGTGTAAGGAATGTGAGGCTATCAGGAGTAAAGAGAAGGCATGAGGTGATGGTGATGATGCTGATAGCCATAGTGAATGAGGAAGGAGGAAGAAGGTGACAAAGGCAGGTAGAAAGGGATCAAAGACATGGAAAACAGGACGAGGCTATTGAGCAGGAGGAGGAAGAAGATGACTCATACATGTCATCTCATTTGATTTTACCAGTTCTGTGAAACTGGCATTACACTCATTTTGTAGATGCAGAGACCTTTAGCCAAAGAGTCTATATGATATATTCAATGGATTAAGTTGAAGATATGAGAACTATGATTGTTAACGTTTAGGCAAAGAGCCACTGAATCTTTTGGCTTGTATAGCTAGCTCAGGACCACCTGGCCTACCCACTCATTTCATAGACTAGGGGAAAAGGTCCAGAAAGAGCCCATAAGTTGGCTCAAATGGTTGGTTAGTGTTCCAAATCTTCCTCAACTCATTGACACAAAATGTGAATCCCCAATTTTCTTAAATGGTATCCTCTGGAAGGTTGTGGGACCAATAGCAGGGGCTAAATAGAGAGTGCCCATGGTAATCCTGGGAAGCACCCTGAGGTCAAGAGCCTAGGGTGTGTGATTAGCGGCTCCCTCTGCTAATTAACCTCTGCTACTGACCCTGAAGAAAAGACCAGAGGAAAAGCCAAAGGTCAAAAGACGAAAGACCAAAACAAGGCTGACTTTTGAAAGGGAAATCAGAATCTGTTCAGCAATTTGTAAGGCGAGCAGGCTTATCTTGCAAAAGTCAGTTGTCTCTCCAAGAGCAGAAATGAAGCCCTGGGCACCTAATAAAAGTGAAAGCTGCAGGTTCTCTGACCGGTATGTCCTATTGGAATATTGAACCAAGAAGCAAACCCGCACTATGCCCTCCTCAATCTACATTCTGAGACAATGCGGTCTCACTCCCTGAAGGAATTCAGAAACTTTCCCCACGTAAATACGTTAAGATTCAAAAAATAAGCACAAAAGTGTGGTGCCTAGAAACAGTACCATCCCCTGGAACGTACAATTATTCCATCACATAGCAAATTTCCCCATTCTCTGAAAGGTAGAGAGCAGGGGACCTTGGCATTTTGCATGCAATGAAATTTGTTTTTTAAGCAAAAGCTTATTTCAGACACCAATATACGGAGGAAATCTGAGCACTGTTAATTGAAATGCATGGGGTCAGAGCCTTTCTTTAAGTCCCCTTATTCCCACAACTGCCTCAAAGGCATTTCTAATGGGCTTAATTAAAAAATTCTGTTGTAATAAAAAGAATGTCAATGATATGATTGCTTGTGGGATTATTTGCTTATTGTCTATCTCCCCCAAGGCCTGATTACTTTCCCAAGGACATAAAACACGTTTGCTTTTGCACAATGTGGTGTTGCCAGTGCCTAGCACAGAGCTAGGAACATTGCTTGAGACAGTGTGTGTGAAAGTGTTTTGCAAACTCGAAAAAAACTCTAAAAGACTACAGCTAGAACGGAGCAATCTCGATTCACTCATCAGAATCTATTTTCAGGAAGCAATTATGTTCAGTCGACTTGAAAGTGTTCTCTCGGTAAGTTCACTGGCTCCCAACAAACAAACAGAGAATTATTGTTTGACTGATGCCTGACAGACACTTGAAATGACTCCCAAGCCTATTGTTGCTTGGCATCATTTTAAAAATACCCATCCCACTCCCGAGCTCGATGTTCCACAACTCATTGTTTGTAAGGCATCCTTTGTCTCTGATCACTCTATCTCAACCACCTGCTTTAACTTCTTTCAAATGGCCGCACAACAGCAGAATGTAATTGCACTTTCATCTTCCTTAGGTATCATGTCTAAAGAAAAATCTGCAGTGTGCCTATTCTCCTGATTATATGGGCACGCCAGCAAGAAAAAATAAATTGAACCTCTGTCTTTCTGTGAAATTCAATAGTTCACAATATACTATTTGACACAGCTCCAACTGCATTGATCTGAATTCGAGCATTGTAGAATGCCGAGAGAACATTCCCCTTTTATTAGGTTACATGGATAAAGAGAGATTTAAAGACCCAAGGCATACACCAAATTTTGAGCCTTCATTGCTGGCTCATGGACATAATGGATATTAATTAAATCTTCAGAAAATGTTTTGCTCAGTATGTGAATGGAATTTACATAATGATAATGACCCATTATGCCTTTGTGGAGCATTTTATAGGGGCATGTGGCATAAAGGCAAGAGCTGGGGTCTACCAGATAAGGCTGCCTCTCCAGTGGGGAGACAGAAATCCCCACAAACTTAACCTGTGTCCATTCCTTTCATACGCATGCCTACTGCCTGGAATTGACAACCAAGACTCCCAAGGGAAGGAAACATTTAAGAGGAGTCTAGAAAGATACTTTGAGTTCACTTGGTGAGACCAGAGAAAAGATATTTTAAGCAGAGGGACCAGCATATGCAAGTGAGCAAGCACAAATTCCTCCCAAATTTCTGGTTTGTCTACATTTCCTGAAAAGAAGCACCAGGAATGGAGTACTTTACTTTACCTGTGATCTGTCCAACGTACAGAAACATGGGGCTCTAACTGCCTGCACCCTGCGGCACTGCTCGGTCAAGCCATCACTCTTCCGGTGATGCACGTAAGGCGTGTAATCTGCTAACACCTGCAGTTATTTTTAAGAGAACAACTGTCTAGAGAGACCTAGCCCTTCTTGCACTTACAAAATGGAATGAGTTTGCACCTCTCCTCATATACAATTTTCTTTTTGACTCTTGTACTATTTTAGCCACATTTGAGACTCTCTCAAGATCGTTTTATCTGATCTCTTTTGTTAATCATTGTATCATCCAAATGGGTGCTGATGCAAAGTACCAGAAATCTGTTGGCTTTTAGAAAGGGTATTTATTTGGGGTAAAAGCTTATAGTTACAAAGCCCTAACGAGTCCAGCTCAAGGTTGTTTTCTCACAAAAGTCAGTTAACACGTGTTGAAGCAAGATGGTTGCTGCTCTCTGCCTCGTCTCTCCTTCCTGGGCTTCCTCTTCCTATCAGTCTGGACACTTTTTCCAAAGTCAGTTGCAAACTATCAGGTGAATGACTCATCTCTTTTCCCAGGGCCCCAGGATCAAAAATGACAGAGCTAGAGCTGATGTGGATCAAGAGGTTGAGTGTCTGCCTCCCACATGGGAGGTCCCAGTTTTGTTTCCCAGTGCCTCCTGAAAAAAAACAACAAAGACAGACAACAAGCAAAACAAATGAAAAAGCCAACTCAGGGAAGCCGATGTGGCTCAGGGGTTGAGTGCTGGCTTCCAACGTATGAGGTCCCAGGTTCAATCCCCGGCCCCCAGTACCTCAAAAAAAAGAACAAAAACACAAACAAACAAACAAAATAAAAAACAAAGCTCTCTTCCTGTGTGTCTTCTTGAGTGAGTGTCCATGTGTCCATTTATATCAGCCCACCAAGGGGGCAGGGACTCAACCTGAGTTACACCTTACTGACCTAGTCCAATCAGAAGCCGTAAATTGATTTTATCAAGTAAACTTAATCAGAGTCCCCTCACTGAATTTCATGCAAAGAGTATCACACGCAGAGGAATAGATTCATTTACAAACAACCTTTTTCTTTTTGGGATTTCATAAATAATCTTAAATGGCCACAATCATATAGGCTCCCAACCCCTCTCTCTTTTTTTACTAACAAGAAATTTCATGAACAACCTGGCATATCCCAAAAAAGTGTTGTCTAGGATGGGATTGGGAGCACCCAGCAGCACTCAGCGAGAATTGACATACGGATAGCACAATATTTCCCATCAGCTGTCTCTGCGTAAGCTCAGTCTTTGATTGTGACTTCCATTACTGCTCCTTAACATAAGATTTGAGCCAACACAATGCAGTACAGTAAAAATGCACTGGTGAATGAGACAAGATCTAAGTTTGAATTCCAGCTCTGCCAGGTACTGTGTGAACAGGGCAAGACATCTTTCTCTGAGCCTCAGCTTTCTAATCTCTAAAGTGGAGATAAAATGCCTTCTCCTGATGAATAGTTTGAAAATGTGATTCACTGACTCACTACCTGGGATCTAGAAGGCCCACACAAATACAAAGGCCTGTTGATGCTTATACTGGCACATATTATGTTCCAAGCCTAAAAATAATCCCTGCTTCTTCTAACTTCCAGGTTTTTAATAACTGAGAATATTTTCTTCCATCATTTGTTTAAACCCATTGGGATATTTTCTCAATGATTCTTTTCAAAACATCTTCCTCCATCTTGCAATAACAGCTTGCTTCATTGTTGAATAATGAGGGCTAATAAGATTTTTTTGGTAACTATTCTTTCATCAGAAATAGATGGCTGTTGCTGAGCAGCATTTTTTTCAGGGTTCAGGGAATAACTCTTGAAGATTGGGCAGGGAATTGTCCCCTTCCACTTTTTTCCAGCCCTCTTGCTCCTTTGAGTACCCAGGAATTAAAGGTACAGTGGGAAAGGAACAGCCTTTTGTAAGGGAACTGAGAGGAGGTGACACAAGCATTTCAAAAAGAGAGCATGAATTTTACATTCAGAATAGCAGAATTACACTGTAAGCAGGAATTCAATAGCAGCTCTACTTCTGAATCTGTGCAACCTTGGACAAATTACTTCAACTCTCTGAACCTTCTTTTCCTTATCTGAAAAATGGGTACAACATTATGTACATCCCAGGATGGTTAAGAGGACAGCCATGAGATTGCACGAACAGTACACATAAGAGGTAACTGCCATGAATAAAAGAGCTTTGGAGTGAATGTCACTCTCAGTGCTTCTGCATAGTCAGTGAAGCTCTTTCTTAAAATGCAAGTTATTAAATTAAACTATTGTTTATTCAACATTTGCTGTGTGCAGATAACATGTATTCAAGTTTTCTAGGATTCTTATAACAAAGTGCCACACACTTAGTGACTTAAAACAACAGGAATGTATTCTCTTAAAGTTCTGGACGTTAGAAGTCTGAAAACAAGGTGTCAATAGGCCATGCTTCCTATGAAACCTGTAGGGGAGAAGCCTTATTTGCCTCCTCTTGCTTCTGATTGTAATCCTTTGTGTTTCTTGGTTTGTAGCTGCAGCACTTCAATCTCTGCCTTCATCAACGCATGGCCGTCTTCTCTTTATGTCTGTGTGTTTCTTCTCCCCTTCTCAAAAGGGCTCGAGGTATTTGTGATTAGGAACCAACCATACTCCACTATGACCTCAACTGAATTTAACTAATTTGATCTGCAACAATTCAAATAAGACCACATTCTAAGGTTATTAGGATTTCTTCAACATACCTTTTGCAGAGTGGGATGGGGGGGGGGGACATAATTCAACCCATAACATCATGCTAGATGTTGTGGAGAAAAATAAAATGCAAATTATGCTTTCACGGAACTAGGAGTCTCATGTGGGGTGATATTCATCAGTTATAAGTACACTTCAGAAACTGTGTGAGGTTGACTGCTATAAAAGAGGTGAAGGCAAAGAACCATGAGATCTCTAGGGATGAACAGGAAGGCTTTTAGCTTCATGCAGTAGTAAAGTTTCCCTGCAGAAAAGGACTTTGAACCTGCCATTAAATAACAGGCAAAGATGGACCTCAGGAGATAGGATTTAAGGTAGGCTAAGATGCACCAGGAAGGGATTTGTTGAATAGTTGCATAAATGAGTCATTAAAATATCAAGCTTTAGGAAATCCAGGAGCCCTGATTGTCTGCAACAGAAATGCATAGCTCTTCTCTCTATGATGCTGCCAGAGGAGAGTAGCTTTTATCCATGTTTCACAATCTAGGCATCTCTGTTCCTAGGCTCAAGTCATCTGGAGAGAGAATCAAATTGACACAGCATGTGTTAGTCAAAAAAGCCCAGGGTATGGGAGGGTGACTGGCATTAGCAGTGCCCTTGAGTGTTCGATTTCTAGGGCTGCCATAACAAAGTGCAAACTGGGTGGCTTAAAACAACAGAAACTTACTTTCTCACAGTTCTGGAGAGCAGAAGTCTAAAATCAAGGTGTTACAGGGCCGTGCTTTCTCTGAGGTCTATAGAGTCTCCTTCCTTGCCTCTTCTAGTTTCTAGTGCTGCCTGGCAATCCCCGGTGTTCCTTGGCTTGCAGATGACCACTCCAGTCTCTGCTCTGTCTTCACCTGGCCTTCTCTCTGTGTGTCTGTGTCACTGTATCCAAATTTCCCTCTTCTTATAAGGACACCAGTCATATTGGGCTGGGACCCACCCTAATCCCATATGACCTTATTTTAATTTGATTACTTCTGCAAAGACTCTATTTCCAAATAAGGTCACATTCACAGGGACCATGTGGACATGAATTTGGAGAGGGGGCATTATTCAATCCAGTGTACCCTATAAGCAGGGCAAACACCCCTGATTTGTGTTGTTTATAGGACAGAATGAAGGAATGCATTCCTGGGAGCGGGATCTAGTGACCAATAGCATGGCAATTGAAAAGTTTAAGGAGAGCACAAAGAATAGCTTACAGTGTGGTGTGGCCCATTTGTAGGGTCTGTAAGGGGGCAGAGTGGAAGATGAAAGCTCAAACAACACTTTTAAGATCTCACAGCTAAGTAGTAAGTAGGAGGTGAGGTAGGAATGGAACAAGTGGCACTTAGATTGTTGGAAGAAATTGCTCTTGATGGGATCTGCTGGGATTGTCACTGAACACCAGGACAAACATTACTCTGGGAACAATTTGTGGCAAAAGAAAAATGTGTTCAGTTCAATTCCACAAGCATGAATTGTCTGCTCAATGTAAAGAAAAAAGTGCTTCAAAAATAATAAGAAGTATTTCTTGAATTGAATTAACTCTATCATAACTTGAAAAAAATCTTGGTTTCATTTTGTTACCTAAGTTGATTATACTCTCTATTGGGCATTTTTGCTTGTGTGTTTCCAAATTCTGCCTCATTCCCACTCACTTATTCCATTTTTTTTTTTTTTGAGGATTTGATCATTCACATATTTATTCATGCATTCACTCATTCACCCAAAGGACAAGGACTGTCTTGTTCCAGTTGGGGGACTCCATCCCTACATTTACCGTCTGTCTCTCCTGAAACTCTTCTGAAATAAAACTAAAGGAGTATAAAAATAATACACTTACACAGAAAACAAAGGACTGGATTGTAAAGAGTCGCTACTGATGACAGTGGAGTGATGTCAACAAATTACCAAAGAGAAAGAAGATAGAAATGAGTTGATGGATGAACATTCAAAAAAAGCACCAAATCATAATGTGCCATGAAGAGGCTGCAGAGGAGATGAGGGTTCACCTGCTCAATGTCCCAGAAAATCTGTGAGCTCAGAGTCAGCAAGCGCAACAGAAGATGGGAGCAAGAGTGGAGCTGAAAATAGGGGAAATTTACTGATAAACCCATTCCTCTCCAAAGCAACCACACAATGTATACCACAACAAATAGGTAAAAGTATTCCTCATGTTCAACACTTTTATCTGCATGTTTTATTGATAAGCTCTAAAATTTTCACCAGTTTGATGGTGGGAATTAGTATCCTTTTCTTTTGCATTGTACTTACTGTAAGTATTATTTCAAAGGTCTGGTGATTGTCTCTGTCTGCCTCCTCAATCTCATTCCCTACCTCTCTACCCCATTACTAATGCTCCAGCAACCGTGGAGTTCCTTCCTCTCCTAGATCAAGCTTAGAAGCTTTCTGCTTGCAGCCTGTGTACCTGCTGTTGCCTCTGCTTAATCTCTTTACTTAGAGAAGTCCTCCTTCTGATGGTCACATGACTGGCATCTTCTTGTCCATCACCTACTCAGAGAAACCTTGACTGACAACACTCACATCGCAGTTTTTAGCATTCTTCATATATTTTATTACTGACTCTCTGAAACACTCCTGATCAGGTTATGTTTCACGGCTTGCTGTCTCTCACTCCTGGAAGGAGTGACTTTTTCAGTCTTGTGTATCAGTCTACCCTCCAACTAGAATCATGAAGAAGTAACAGCATATTGGTGGGAAAATCCCAAGCCATGGAGCAATTTGTTGTATTGACATACTGGAATAATGGAGCGTGCAAGCCCTTCTGGGCTCTGTTAAAGAATATGGAATTTATTTTTGAATGAAATGGTAACATAAAAGGAACATGGAGAGGGTATTGATGACCCTATTTATTTAACACAATTTATGTGATTCTCTTGAACAAGCCAAAAACACTAAACTCCTTATAGACCTGTTCTCCTCAGAACAGATTGCCCTGTAGAGATGTGGCCCAGCAGCCATCCTGAGCTTCTTATTACTCCAGTACTAATTGGGAGCCTCTGTCTCTCAGATTCCAAAATTTTTTTTTTCTTTTTAGTTTTTGTTTTCCTTGTGTGTTATTTTCAAGCAGCTTCTAAGAAAAGATATGCAAAAGGGAAACTTTCAGTATCCTTGCATGCCTAATCTAATTGGTTAGTTTAGCAAGGCACTAAACAAAAAACTAAAATTATTTTTGATAAGAAATCAAAGCCAAAATTATGAAATTTGAAATCAAATAAAAAGATAATACTAAGTACAAAATTGTTGAGATGGTCTGAAATGCATTTATCAGAAAGCATGAAACATTAAAAACATATGGTCCAAGTGTTCAATGTAAAATATTAGAAGAACAAGAGAATAAAAAGCAGAAGTAAACTTAAAAAAATAAAAATATAAACTATTAAAGTCAAAACAAACAAATGAATAAAAACAAAAAGGCATGATAATACCATGAGTTGAATTCTTGAAAAAGTCAAAAAATAAGAGACAAGAAAAGATCTGATCAAGTAAGAAAGAGAGAAAAAAACAAACAAGGGATATTGGGATAGGCAAAAGATTTCTTAGCTACTAACACAACTTAAGTAATTTTTAATTATTTAACACAATTAAGCAGCTTGATTTAAAAAGATTGCATAAAGATTCACCTACAAATTCTGAGTGTATATTTTTAAAAGTCTGAGTAATAAATATAATAACCAATTATTTGCTAAGCCACAATGAAAATACCCATTAATTCAGATGACAGGAAATTATAGAGACCACATTCTCTTCTCTATGATATATACATATACTATATATGTATATTATATGTACATATAATATATATGGATATATACATATACATATAACCACCTAGAAAGAAATTTTGAAACATACTTGTAAATATTTCACCTAAAAGTATATGTAACTTTGTACCAGTTAATTTGAAAATCTAGATGACAAGGGCATTTTCCTAAAAAGGAAAACTTTCTGAAGATCCCTAGAAGGAACTGAGGCTTAAAACAGCACACTTGTTTAGCAGTGTTAAAGCTTCACAATTCTTGTTGTAACAACCTCAGATCTGTAGAATTTTTTTCTCTCTTTTTTTTCCCTCTGAAATGAGTGTCTTTATTGCTTCTACTGTAAAAATACAAGGATCAGGAAGAGGCCAGCAGAGACGGAGGAGAACTGTCAGATAAGTGACATATCCACGCAAAAGGGAAAAAAGGCCCCCACCCCACCCCAGGATGCCCCTCTATGAACTGCCTAGCATACCAGGTGGGTTGGTATTATTAAGACGATAAAAAGGAAGCTCCATTGTGTGTTTCAAAGTTAGGTTTAATCTTATAACCATTTAACCTCCTTTGATCTTTCCTAGCCCAAGGTATGAGTTCTTCCTATCCCCCTCGACTTCACTACATTAGGGGGTAAAACCTTCCTCCCTACTTCTGATATTTAGATAAATCTGTATAATTCTTGGATTCATTCTTGGAATCACACTTGCCCAGAGATATAAGCCATTATCTCCCAATATCAGATTTATCAGTGATAAAAATGATATTTGAATGCTCATCTCCCTTATTTTTCTTGTTTTATTTTTAATAGGTTCAGAATTTAATTAGAGAAGAGAGATCTTGTTTCCTGGGTCTCTTTGAGTCCTCAACCTATTCCAACATAACAGCAATAAAGGAAGAACTTTCGGTGCCATTCTGTCTTAACAAGGTGATTGCGCCTTGAAGGTCCCAAGTTGGGAAAGGCCAGGTCCCCAGGCTTCTAACCACGTAAAACTTACCCAGGGGAGAAGGAAGTGGAAGCTAAACTAGATGAACTGTTACATAAAAGGGAACTGTTTCCTTACTTCTTTCACTGAGCTTTTGGGACTCTGTCTCAGAAGCTTCAGCTTGACATTAAAGATGTGCTCATGAATTAAAGTATTTTTTAGGGAAAATTGCAACTTGACAGAGGTGCAAAGAATTCACAGAATTCCTTGTAGAAAGTCACAGTTGTGTAATTTATTTCAGGACAAGTGTGTGAAATGTTATATGATTATATTTATGTTCCTTTTAAAAGAATGTGAAAAGTAAAACAAAAATGTGAGTGAAAAAATACACTTTGCTAGAAGAAAGATGGCCTAGTGGGCGGTGTGCTGTGCCACTTCTCTAAAGGAGACAATGCAGAAGTACTTTAACAAGTGATGGCTTCCGTTTTAAAAATTAATTAGCACTTCCAAATGTCTTGTCTACTCGTTTAATGAATAGTTCTATTAAAATATAGAGAGGGCTAATAGGAAAAGCACATTCTTATGTTAATTGCTTAATTTACTAATCCAGGCACTACTATACCATTAATTTGACACAGTATTAAGTTTTCTTAATTGGGTCTAATCATAGATACTAAATTTCTTTGTAAGTTAACATTTTTATGTACTATCCCTACCATTTTGATGTTTTATATGGATCAGTAAACTTCTTAAAATATATGGAATCAGAAAGTTCCATAGGCCTGATTTCTAAAGAATTTTGTTCAACTCAGTCAAGAGTTTAAAAAACAATATAATATCACCTGGCAAGTAATATTTGGCACTCAAATGAAAGTACTTATCCCTTCTTCTTTTGGCAGCTAATTATATAATAATATATATGTGTGGACTGCATGGGGGGACAAGTAACCCCTTCCTGGAGCCATTTAAAGTAGCAGAACCAGTTATTGTTCCACCCCACTTCTCAAGGGCCAGATGGTGAACATGAGATCATAGGGTGGCTAAATATGAGAATTTCTTGAGGCAACTCCTACCATCCTTTCCTTAGACTCCCTTGAAGCATGGAGGATATCTTGCAAATTTCCATGAGCCATATTCCAGAGATTAAGGTAGAGTTTAACTAAGCATGAGAGCTGGTGTGTCTGCTGGTGTGTCTGCTGGAGAGTTACCACAGAGAATGAGGAAGAAAAGTCAATGCCCACCTCTTACGTGGCTGAAGCTAAGGCTGCTCAGATGGTGGAGGCAGCTAAATCTCAGAGTAGCAACAGCCATAGCCATATAAGAAGTGGGGATTAAGTCACCAAAGGAAAATGGTCAAATTCCCCTGGAGGCATCAGGGCACACTACGTAACGTCGTGATGTTAAGGAGAAGGATTATGTTCTTTGACGGACATTTCTCATCGGTAGCCTCTGCTGCTGTAACTTCAGGTCGATTAATCACATAGTAGGAAATGTACAATGATGCCTCTTGGGGAATTTGACTGGAAATAAATTTTAAACTAGCGAGTGATTGATTTATATGCTCAAACTGACTAGAATTGATCTGACAGAAATCCCAGAATGGATGTAGTTAAATTGGGTGCCAATAGAGCAACAGTCACAGCTCATATCTCTTTTGACAATATCATATCTTCTCAGATGAGATATACTCAGAAAAGGAAGTGCCAGAGAAAGAGTATAGACTTTGCATTTAGGAAAACATGGTGCAAATTCACTCTCTGCCACTACACTGACTACGTACACTTGAGCAAGCTTCTTCCCTTCTCTAAGACTCACTGCCAGGATGGGGATAATAAAAGTACCACATGGTGCTGGTGCGAGGATGGGTCTATGATTCAGTGTCTACTGGAGTCCTTTGAATAATGGAATTTGCCATCCCACATCCTTTGGGAAACCCCTTAACAAGAGTTTTGGAAGTTCCTGAGATTTTATATCTCTCCCCCTCACCATTAGCTCTAATCTCTGTTATCTGCTAAACTCCCAATATTTATTCTGTGCCTTGTGGCCTGTTATTTATTTCTTCTGCAGTGTATGTCCAAATTTGGGGCATGTGTCCATCTCTTTGTTTATTCAGCTTCCTCTAGTAGACTTGTATTTGTGCTTTGGGAGCTTCACATCAAAGTAGCATATGGGAAATATATTTATATTGAATATAAAAGTTTCCTGATATTTTAAAAGTTATGTTCCATTTATAACAACTCAGATTTGGTCCCCACCCTGTGTTTCTCAGCTCTCTGTCTCTATTTTATCCCCTCACCCTTCTTCTTCCTCTACTCCTCTGAGCTCTCCCCTCACACATGTCGTTTTTTCCCCTTTAGTTTTGAGTAATCACACATAAACTTATATACATATATATATATACACACACACACACACACAATACACACATACACAAAATTTAAAATTCATAAAGGCATAAATTAATGTTTGGAATTATGGCCTCTACTAATAATAATGATGAGAGCAGCCAAAACTTCTCATGGAGTGCTCCCCCATGCAGGAAGTTTTCCTAAGCACTGTGCTTGTACTACTTAGCAAAACTCACAGCAACTCTAAGAAGCAAGCTCAGTTATTATCATCTCCACTGTAGAGATGAGGGAATTGAAGCATAGTGTGGTTTAGTGTGTTACCCAAGCCAACATAGCTACGAAGTGCCAAAGCCAGTGCTCTAACCCAGATAGTTCTGGCACCTTGGCCTAAGCTCTTAATTGCTAACCTTGAAGTTTCCAGCTAATGAGATTTTAGGATGACTTGCTTCTTTCATTTTTGTAATTGTTTCCTTTATGTACATTGAAAAGGAGAAAGGCACATTACTAGATAGAAATAATTTCTTTAGTAAAGAATCATTCTACTAATTGCTTATTAATTTTTAAAATATTGAATTTAGTTTTAAGAAACAAATAAACTTGAAAACATTTGATTTTTACTATGAAATATGTGCTATCAAGTAGTAAGCCCAGCCCTCCTAGAATTCCATCACTCTCACCTTGCCCACTTCTAATTTTTGTAAGATATATTATTATTTTTACATTATTAAGATTTATAACATTAACATCCTCTTTTGCATATATAATTACCCACGTCTTAGTTATATATTAAATAAATTAATTTTCCAGCCCAGGCCTTTTAACACAACTTTTCTATTCTTCATTTTTTGTGTTCTTTCTTGACTATTTTGTTGTTTTGTTGTGTCTTCAGAAAGACTAATGGTTGTTACATTTCTTGAGTATTCTGTATTTGATAATACTCTACTCTGTACCCATGCCACTAGAATTTAGGAATTTATCCATTATTTATTTGGCCTTGTATATTACCGTCAAGACATAGAAGTCCAACCTCTTTATCCTCCTCAGTGGTGGTTCATTTTTCCTGCCAAGATATCTGAAATATCCTTTCTTTATCTCTGACAAACATTCACTGGGATGCGCTCCAATGTTAATCAAACAGAATTTTATTTTCTACCTACAGATTCATGTATTTCTTGCTTTCAGAAAAAATTTGCTTACAATGTATCTTTAAATATTCTTTGTCTCATTTATTATATTCTCTACATTAGGGACACCATTTATCCTGATGTTTTCTGCCCTCCACATTTATTATCTCCTTTCTACTTGCAAAATCTATTTTTTTTCTGTTTTTATTGTGATTATCCCATGACTTTCTTTTTTGAGAAACACAATTTTCAACCATTCTATTTTATCCTTTGCTGTTTATTAGCCCTGTAATGATATAGTTTGGGTTCTCAATTTGTTTCTCTAGATACACAATTTCCCTTTTAATCTAAATATGCTGTTTTGAGTTCCTGCTTTTTGAATTTATATTTGTGTCCAGTTTTCTTATAATAATAAACATTTGAAGTTTTCTCTCATTTTTAGTTTATATTGTCTTCCCACACGAGTTCTGAAACTGTCTGTTGCATGCTATCTTTTGACTGGGTTTTCTACCTTCCTTTTTATCTTTCTTCTTAAATTTTGTTCTGTAGTGCATGTACATAGTTGTATATTTTGATAAGGTTTAATGAGATCTGCTCTGTCTAGACCTTCAATTTGCTCTGTTATAAATGGTAAAATATTTTTTAACAGCTTTTTATCTCATCTAAGACAAGTTTATCTTTCTCTCTGATCTACACATGAAAGGTTTGAATTGTTTTTCATCCAGATTTCTGCACCCTTGGGAGGGCATGTATAAAGGAAAAGAGCTGGACTGGGAATGTGTGAAGCCATTGCTGAACCAGGCTCAGCTCTCTTTCTAAATATCTTGGGCATTGGCCTCCTCATCCAATCAGGGTTATATCCCACCTGCATGCCTTGGAAAGTGGTAAGTTCTAACGGTAGCCCTTTCTTCTTCTGCTAAAGTTAGACAAAATCTGGAAAGGCATCACTGCTTAGACAGGGTGAAACTCCAATAATTTTTAGATTCTCCAGGCCACCGCTCAATATTTCATGCAATGTGCCTGAGCAGGAGAGGGTAGGAAAATGGGATACCATTATATAAAAGAGAAATTCATGCTAAGATCACTCATCCCCTCAAAAAATATATATATTACTATGAGTGTGGTAGGAATTGCCAATAGCCCCAAATTCTCTGCAGCTTTTCTCATCAAGAAGTAGAGCCTATGTTCCTATCCCTTAAATCTGACTGGGCCTTGTGACTTGCTTTCACCAGCACAATGTGATGGAAGCTGCATTTGCAAATTCTGAGCCTAGGCCTCAGGGAGCCTGGCAGTTCCTGCTCTGGTGCTTTTGAATCTCTGCTGCCGTGTAAGCCAGGCTGCATCTGCCTGTGGTAGTGTGGAAACTGCTTAGAGAGGGTTCCCAGCCACCTGGGCATCCCCGCTGAGATCCTAGATGTAGGAATGAGACCAGCCAACACCACGCAGAGTAGAGATGCGCTTCTTCTACTGAGTCCAAGAAAAACCTGCAGGAGAACCACCCAGCCAAGCGACAGAACTGTGAGAATTAATAAAGTATTGTAATTTTATGCCACTAAGTTTGGGATGGCTTGTAACACAGCAAAAGCATTTTAATTTTTATTTCAGGGACAATTTCGTGCCTGAGGGAACATTAGGAATTCTCCTTTATTGTAATATTTCTTTCTCTGGTCAAAACTTTTCAGAATTTATTGTACAATGCTGTGCTCCCCCCTTTTTTCATTTGACTACTGTTAGCCAAGCTCTGTGTGTGTGCTTTTAACTATTCTCTATCATGTTCAGAGTTAGAGACAGGGTGTTCTTCGATCTAGTCTCCATCTTCTCTCTTCTCTGAAGCCCTGTTCATTTCTTATATGACACAATTTTCCAAGTCATCATTGTCACCTCCAGCTCATCACTTAGAGACTCCCTTTCCACACCTGAGTGGCATATCAAGAAATTCTACACAAAGGCAGTTTTTTGCCCTGTGAAAAAGTTTACTGCCAGGTAGCATAGAAATCAATAACAAATCTCTCAGTCTACTGCATTTATAAGCCACCAGGCACAGTGCCAGGCTCAGGTCAGCACTCAGTAAAGGCATGCTTTTAATAGCAGTGGGTTTCATCTTGTCATTACTGTTTCCCAAGCCAGAAACCTCATTGCTACCTTCCCTGTCTCTTAATACCCCATTCCACCAATAATCTACCTCCTTGCCAGATCTCGAGGGGGAAACTCTACATCCTGGCTTGATGACAATGGCGCTGGAACTGTGACTAGCTCTTCTATGTACAGTAGACTCTCAGAGACAGAGAACAAGAGAACCCAAAAGCTGAAGCCTAGCAAGCCAGCCATGTAGACAACCCACAGAGATGATGAATGAGCTTTCAAGAACCTGAATAAACAGTAACTCTGGCATTACCTTCAAGAGGTTATTTTGATCAAATAAATGTCATTTAGAGATACTTCATTTGAGATTCAATGAGTTGGAGAGGACCTTAGAGATATCATTAATAAGAGAAACTAATATTTGTTTGATATTTTCTAGGGGCTTAGCAATTTATATGCATTATTGTATAAAATCTTCATAACAATCTTAAGAGGTAAATTGATCCCATTTTTAGATGGAGTCACTGAGGCAAAAAGAGGAGAGTTAACTTTCCCAAGGTCTGAAAACTTGTGAGACAAGGATTTGAACTGGGACAGTTTAATTCTAGAACTTGTTTTCTACACTATGGCTAATCTCTTTATAACAGAGATAAGAATAACAATGTAAGCATCATTACAATTTGTTGAATTCTTAATAAGAGTCTTTCTCTGTATAAACATGATACATTCATTTTGTTGTTTAATTCTTACAAAAACAATATGTCTGAAATTATTGTCCCTATTTTACTGGTGAAGAAAGGCAGGTTCAGAAAAATTAATGACTTCCCTAAGGTCATGCAGATAGTAACTGGCAGATCCATGATATAAACTTGGGACCATAGATCTCAAAATGTAATAATATGGCCAATTATCACGAAGCTTAGTGGCTCTGTAAGATAATATAGTTAATCAGTGTAAAAATCCAGTTGGACCTCAGCCAAAATGATAGCAGGAAGAGAGGTACTGGGGGAAAAGGAACCTGGAGCAAATCCTAATACCATCACTTGTTCTGTGATCTTGGATAAGTTACTGAAGACTTCCAAGTTTCAGTGTTCTCAACTGTAAAATTGAATAGAAAGTATTTTCACGCAACATCACTGTAAAAATTAAATAAAGTGATGTATTCAAAGAGCCTGACATAGTAGGAATTTTAAAAACACTAGTATCCACCAATTAAACCAATTGCAATGGATGTGTGCATTTAAATCTGCCCTACCTCAATTTCTACTAAAATCAAAGTAAATAAATAGAAAGACATAATCCTTTAAGCACAAAAGAGAAAAGGAAAAGAGACAACAGTGAATGAAAGATTTGAACAAATTTTTGGAGGAAGGGAGTTGAAACCTAACCACCTAGGAAGGAGATGATTATGAGAAAGAAGTCAGTTAAACCAATTAATCTCAGAAATATCCAGTATGGTATTATGTACTATGGAAAACTTGGATGAGATCTGCAACTAAGGTCTCAATAGATTTGACTGTCATATTCCCTCTTCTACCCCAGTAGAAGATAGGTAATTTTCCTTGGATCCTGCAGTAGACCAGAATTTATTCTTAGAAGAAATGAAAACAGAGCTGTCCTGGAAGCAGGGTCATCATGTCTGATAAAGGTTG
The DNA here is from genome assembly GCA_029593785.1 of Cabassous unicinctus. Lineage (NCBI taxonomy): Eukaryota > Metazoa > Chordata > Mammalia > Cingulata > Chlamyphoridae > Cabassous > Cabassous unicinctus. The sequence goes on along the minus strand of JAQZBX010000391.1, from coordinate 24,568 downwards.
GGAGTGAGACACTGGACTGAAAATGTGGAAGTTTGCATAGTGAATGGGGCAAATCCATGAGTCATCCTTCATTTCCTGAACGTCAGCAGAATAGAGGGTCTGAGATGACTTTATGCATTTGCCAGGTCTTCAGCTTGGTTTGAAGGCTGAACTTAGCTCTCCATGTAGTTCTGGAGTCCTTTATAAGTGGACTAGCTAATGGAGTAGATTCAGGGCTTCAAAAGATTAAGGCAGAAGCTTTTTCATGCCCTTAAAAGTTAGTCAGAATGGCATAGCATTACTTCCTCCATGCTTTATTGGTCAAAGCCCTCACAGGCTTGTCCTGGCTCAAGGGGAGGGAATCACACTCCCTTCTCAAAGGCAGGACTATCACAGAATCTGTGGCCATCTTTAATCATCTATAATCCACACTCTGGCTAAAAATCATGACATTCCTCCCATATCCTTACTCCCAGTAGCATTCCATTTTAGCATTGGCTCAAAGTCCAAAATATTGTTATATGTAAATCATAACCAGGAGTGGATGAGGCTCTTCAGAAATGGTTCCTTGAGTACCTAGATGTAAAGACTTTGGAATTAGTGACACAGTTATAAGGCCCCTGGACACCCAATACGCAATGCAGAAACATAGAGTAATTGTGTGTGATGGTTAGGCTAATGTGTCAACTCAGCAAGTGATGTTGCCTAGTTGTTTGGTCAAGCAAGCATTAGGCTAATTGTAATACAAGGGCATTTCATGGGCTTTATTCATCAGTGAGTTGATCGCATAGATGGCTGGTTAAAGCTACAATCGGTTGAAGAGTTTACCATCAGCAATGGATGACTTCTCATCTAATCAGTTGACTGTCTTAAAAGGGGAAGTGATTTCAACATTCAGAGAGAGAATTCCCATCTCTGCTTTGGATAGCCAGTGTCTCCTAGGGAACTCATCAAGGACCTTCATTGGAGTCTCTGGTTTGCAGCCTGCCCGACGGAATTTGGACTTGCGCATCCCCACGGTCACATGAGACAATTCCATAAAATCTCAAACTATTTACAGCTATTTCTGGCAGTTCTGTTTCCCTAGAGAGCACTGACTAATATGCTGCCATAGATACTACTGTTTAGAAAGGAGATGTTTTAGTTTCCTTTAGCTGCTCAAGCAAATACCGTGCGATGGGTCAGCTGAAATCACGGGAAATTATTAGCTCACCATTTTGAGCTTGTAAAAAAGCCCAAATTGAGGCATCATCAAGACAATGTTTTTTTCCTGAAGATTGTGGTGTTCTGTGGCTAGCTGCCAGTGGCCTTTGTCCCTGGGGACCTCTGTCACATGATAAGGCACATGGTGGCTTCTCCTGGCCTCTCCATCCTCCTCCAGTTTCCATTGAATTTCAGCTTCGTACTTCCTGTGAATTTCTCTCTGTCTGAATTTCATTCTGCTTAAAAAGGACTCTAATAATAGGGCCAAGACCCATTCTGATTGAGATGGGCCACACCATATCTGAAGTATACTCATGAAAAAGCCCTCTTTACAATGGGTTCACACCCACAGTAATGGATTAAGTTTAAGAATGCATTGTTCTGGGGTACATACAGCTCCAAACTACCACAGGGGGAGAAAAAGAGGAAAATTGTAATTACTAGTCTGCAACAACTTTTAAATGCAGCCAGACAAATGTTTCCAGTTCTTTTATTTGAACCCAGTCTTGTTTCTTGGGAATAATTCTTCATGGCTCTTGACTCTGATCTCTGGGTTTTTGCTCTACCATGAATCATCTTTCCTTTCCATAAGAAATGGCAAGTATAGCCCATACTTTCAGCTTGATTCCTTCTGGGAGAAGATCAGAGGATCTGAAAGATCACCTGTGTGGCAGTTTGATATTATTTATAAAAAGAAATGCAGATTATGTTTGTAAACTGGTGTGTTCCTCTGGTCATGATAATCCTTTGATTGTATTAGATTCAGCTGAGATGTCTGATTAAATTATGTTAAGATTAGGGCTTTGATCCAACCACATCATTAGAGTGTGACTCGGTGTTGAGTCCCAGCCCCCTTGGGTTGATAAAACAGACTCTCACATGGAAGGAGTCACACAGAAGCAGATACTCAGGAAGAGAGAGTGATCCATAGACATGGCCCTGGGAAGACAAATGAGTCTGATAGTGTACAGCTGACCTTGTGGAGAGACCAGAGCAGCTGAGTCCAGAAAGAAATGAGCCCCAGGGAGAGTGAAGAGCCTTATACCAGCCTACAGCTA